>JARSSU010030082.1:0-45531 GCA_029619165.1 Eurosta solidaginis | reverse complement strand
CCAGGGGTGACTCTAGAATTCGTTTGTACATATGGGTATCAAATGAAAGGTGTTAATGAGTATTTTAAAAGGAGTGGGCCTTAGTTCTATAGGTGGACGCACTTTCGGATATCGCCATAAAGTGGACCAGGGTGACTCTAGAATTGTGTTTGTACGATATGGGTATCAAATGAAAGGTGTTAATGAGTATTTTTAAAGGGCAGTGGGCCTTAGTTCTATAGGTGGACGCCTTTTCGAGATATCGCCATAAAGGTGGACCAGGGGTGACTCTAGAATGTTCGTTTGTACGATATGAGTATCAAATGAAAGTGTGTTAATGATATTTTAAAAGGGAGTGGGCCTAAGTTCTATAGGTGGACGCTTTTCGAGATATCGCCATAAAAGTGGACCAGGGTGACTCTAGAATTTGTTTGTACGATATGAGTATCAAATGAAAGGTGTTAATGAGTATTTTAAGAGGGCGTGGGCCTTAGTTCTATATGTGGACGCTTTTCGAGATATCGCCATAAAGGTGGACCAGGGGTGACTCTAGAATTTGTTTGTACGATATGGTATCAAATGAAAGTAGTAATGAGTATTTTAAGAGGGCGTGGGCCTATAGTTCTATAGGTGGACGCCTTTTCGAGATATCGCCATAAAGGTGGACCAGGGGTGACTCTAGAATTTGTTTTGTACGATATGAGTATCAATGAAAGGTGTTAATGAGTATTTTAAGAGGGACGTGGGCCTTAGTTTCTATAGGTGGACGCCTTTTCGAGATATCGCCATAAAGGTGGACCAGGGGTGACTCTAGAATTTGTTTGTACGATATGGTATCAAATGAAATGTTTAATGATAATTTTAAAAGGGAGTGGGCCTAAGTTCTATAGGTGGACGCCTTTTCGAGATATCGCCATAAAGGTGGACCAGGGGTGACTCTAGAATTTGTTTGTACGATATGAGTATCAAATGAAAGGTGTTAATGAGTATTTTAAAAGGGAGTGGGCCTAGTTCTATAGGTGGACGCCTTTTCGAGATATCGCCATAAAGGTGGACCAGGGGTGACTCTAGAATTTGTTTGTACGATATGGGTATCAAATGAAAGGTGTTAATGAGTATTTTAAAAGGGAGTGGGCCTTAGTTCTATAGGTGGACGCCTTTTCGAGATATCGCCATAAAGGTGGACCAGGGGTGACTCTAGAATTTGTTTGTACGATATGGGTATCAAATGAAAGGTGTTAATGAGTATTTTAAAAGGGAGTGGGCCTTAGTTCTATAGGTGGACGCCTTTTCGAGATATCGCCATAAAGGTGGACCAGGGGTGACTCTAGAATGTGTTTGTACGATATGGGTATCAAATGAAAGGTGTTAATGAGTATTTTAAAAGGGCAGTGGGCCTTAGTTCTATAGGTGGACGCCTTTTCGAGATATCGCCATAAAGGTGGACCAGGGGTGACTCTAGAATGTGTTTGTACGATATGGGTATCAAATGAAAGGTGTTAATGAGTATTTTAAAAGGGAGTGGGCCTTAGTTCTATAGGTGGACGCCTTTTCGAGATATCGCCATAAAGGTGGACCAGGGGTGACTCTAGAATGTGTTTGTACGATATGGGTATCAAATGAAAGGTGTTAATGAGTATTTTAAAAGGGAGTGGGCCTTAGTTCTATAGGTGGACGCCTTTTCGAGATATCGCCATAAAGGTGGACCAGGGGTGACTCTAGAATTGTTTGTACGATATGGGTATCAAATGAAAGGTGTTAATGAGTATTTTAAAAGGGAGTGGGCCTTAGTTCTATAGGTGGACGCCTTTTCGAGATATCGCCATAAAGGTGGACCAGGGGTGACTCTAGAATTTGTTTGTACGATATGGGTATCAAATGAAAGGTGTTAATGAGTATTTTAAAAGGGAGTGGGCCTTAGTTCTATAGGTGGACGCCTTTTCGAGATATCGCCATAAAGGTGGACCAGGGGTGACTCTAGAATTTGTTTGTACGATATGGGTATCAAATGAAAGGTGTTAATGAGTATTTTAAAAGGGCGTGGGCCTTAGTTCTATAGGTGGACGCCTTTTCGAGATATCGCCATAAAGGTGGACCAGGGGTGACTCTAGAATTTGTTTGTACGATATGGGTATCAAATGAAAGGTGTTAATGAGTATTTTAAAAGGGCGTGGCCTTAGTTCTATAGGTGGACGCCTTTTCGAGATATCGCCATAAAGGTGGACCAGGGGTGACTCTAGAATTTGTTGTACGATATGGGTATCAAATGAAAGGTGTTAATGAGTATTTTAAAAGGGAGTGGGCCTTAGTTCTATAGGTGGACGCCTTTTCGAGATATCGCCATAAAGGTGGACCAGGGGTGACTCTAGAATTTGTTTGTACGATATGGTATCAAATGAAAGGTGTTAATGAGTATTTTAAAAGGGAGTGGGCCTTAGTTCTATAGGTGGACGCCTTTTCGAGATATCGCCATAAAGGTGGACCAGGGGTGACTCTAGAATTTGTTTGTACGATATGGGTATCAATGAAAGGTGTTAATGAGTATTTTAAAAGGGAGTGGGCCTTAGTTCTATAGGTGGACGCCTTTTCGAGATATCGCCATAAAGGTGGACCAGGGGTGACTCTAGAATTGTTTGTACGATATGGGTATCAAATGAAAGGTGTTAATGAGTATTTTAAAAGGGAGTGGGCCTTAGTTCTATAGGTGGACGCCTTTTCGAGATATCGCCATAAAGGTGGACCAGGGGTGACTCTAGAATGTGTTTGTACGATATGGGTATCAAATGAAAGGTGTTAATGAGTATTTTAAAAGGGAGTGGGCCTTAGTTCTATAGGTGGACGCCTTTTCGAGATATCGCCATAAAGGTGGACCAGGGGTGACTCTAGAATGTGTTTGTACGATATGGTATCAAATGAAAGGTGTTAATGAGTATTTTAAAAGGAGTGGGCCTTAGTTCTATAGGTGGACGCCTTTTCGAGATATCGCCATAAAGGTGGACCAGGGGTGACTCTAGAATTTGTTTGTACGATATGGGTATCAAATGAAAGGTGTTAATGAGTATTTTAAAAGGGAGTGGGCCTTAGTTCTATAGGTGGACGCCTTTTCGAGATATCGCCATAAAGGTGGACCAGGGGTGACTCTAGAATGTGTTTGTACGATATGGGTATCAAATGAAAGGTGTTAATGAGTATTTTAAAAGGGAGTGGGCCTTAGTTCTATAGGTGGACGCCTTTTCGAGATATCGCCATAAAGGTGGACCAGGGTGACTCTAGAATTTGTTTGTACGATATGGGTATCAAATGAAAGGTGTTAATGAGTATTTTAAAAGGGAGTGGGCCTTAGTTCTATAGGTGGACGCCTTTTCGAGATATCGCCATAAAGGTGGACCAGGGGTGACTCTAGAATTTGTTTGTACGATATGGGTATCAAATGAAAGGTGTTAATGAGTATTTTAAAAGGGAGTGGGCCTTAGTTCTATAGGTGGACGCCTTTTCGAGATATCGCCATAAAGGTGGACCAGGGGTGACTCTAGAATTTGTTTGTACGATATGGGTATCAAATGAAAGGTGTTAATGAGTATTTAAAAGGGAGTGGGCCTTAGTTCTATAGTGGACGCCTTTTCGAGATATCGCCATAAAGGTGGACCAGGGGTGACTCTAGAATTTGTTTGTACGATATGAGTATCAAATGAAAGGTGTTAATGAGTATTTTAAAAGGGCGTGGGCCTAGTTCTATATGTGGACGCCTTTTCGAGATATCGCCATAAAGGTGGACCAGGGGTGACTCTAGAATTTGTTTGTACGATATGGGTATCAAATGAAAGGTGTTAATGAGTATTTTAAAAGGGAGTGGGCCTTAGTTCTATAGGTGGACGCCTTTTCGAGATATCGCCATAAAGGTGGACCAGGGGTGACTCTAGAATTTGTTTGTACGATATGGAGTATCAAATGAAAGGTGTTAATGATATTTTAAAAGGGAGTGGGCCTTAGTTCTATAGGTGGACGCCTTTTCGAGATATCGCCATAAAGGTGGACCAGGGGTGACTCTAGAATTTGTTTGTACGATATGGGTATCAAATGAAAGGTGTTAATGAGTATTTTAAAAGGGAGTGGCCTTAGTTCTATAGGTGGACGGCCTTTTCGGATTGCCATAAAAGGTGGAATGGGTGATCAAAGAAAGGTGCTAATAAATGATGTATAAGAGGGGAGTGGGCCTTAGTCTATATGGGACGCCTTTTCGAGATATCGCCATAAAGGTGGACCAGGGGTGACTCTAGAATTTGTTTGTACGATATGAGTATCAAATGAAAGGTGTTAATGAGTATTTTAAAAGGGAGTGGGCCTAAGTTCTATAGGTGGACGCCTTTTCGAGATATCGCCATAAAGGTGGACCAGGGGTGACTCTAGAATTTGTTTGTACGATATGGGTATCAAATGAAAGGTGTAATGAGTATTTTAAAAGGCGTGGGCCTTAGTTCTATAGATGGACGCCTTTTCGAGATATCGCCATAAAGTGGACCAGGGTGACTCTAGAATGCGTTTGTACGATATGGTATCAAATGAAAGGTGTTAATGAGTATTTTAAAAGGAGTGGGCCTTAGTTCATATGGTGGACGCCTTTTCGAGATATCGCCATAAAGTTGGACCAGGGGTGACTCTAGAATTGTTTGTACATATGGGTATCAAATGAAAGGTGTTAATGATATTTTAAAAGGGCGTGGGCTTAGTTCTATAGGTGGACGCCTTTTCGAGATATCGCCATAAGGTGGACCAGGGGTGACTCTAGAATTTGTTTGTACGATATGGTATCAAATGAAAGGTGTTAATGATATTTTTAAAGAGGAGTGGGCCTTAGTTCTATAGGTGGACGCCTTTTCGAGATATCGCCATAAAGGTGGACCAGGGGTGACTCTAGAATTGTTTGTACGATATGAGTATCAAATGAAAGGTGTTAATGATATTTTAAAAGGGCGTGGGCCTAGTTCTATATGTGGACGCCTTTTCGAGATATCGCCATAAAGGTGGACCAGGGGTGACTCTAGAATTTGTTTGTACGATATGGGTATCAAATGAAAGGTGTTAATGAGTATTTTAAAGGGAGTGGGCCTTAGTTCTATATGTGACGCCTTTTCGAGATATCGCCATAAAGGTGGACAGGGGTGACTCTAGAATTGTTTGTACAATATGGGTATCAAATGAAAGGTGTTAATGAGTATTTAAAAGGGCGTGGGCCTTAGTTCTATAGGTGGACGCCTTTTCGAGATATCGCCATAAAGGTGGACCAGGGGTGACTCTAGAATTTGTTGTACGATATGAGTATCAATGAAAGGGTGTTAATGAGTATTTTAAAAGGGAGTGGCTAAGTTCTATAGGTGGACGCCTTTTCGAGATATCGCCATAAAGGTGACCAGGGGTGACTCTAGAATTTATTTGTACGATATGGGTATCAAATGAAAGGTATTAATGAGTATTTTAAAAGGGCGGGGCCTAAGTTCTATAGATGGACGCCTTTTCGAGATATCACCATAAAGATGGACCAGGGGTGACTCTGGAATTGTTGTGTCGATATGAGTATCAAATGGAAGGTGTTAATGAGTATTTTAAGAGGACGTGGGCATAGTTCTATATGTGGACGCATTTTTCGAGATATCGCCATAAAGGTGGACCAGGGCTGACTCTAGAATTGTTTGTACTATATGGGTATCAAATGAAAGGTGTTAATGAGTATCTTTAAAAAGGAGTGGGCCTTAGTTCTATAGGTGGACGCCTTTTCGAGATATCGCCATAAAGTGGACCAGGGGTGACTCTAGAATGTGCGTTGTACAATATGGGTATGCAAACGAAAGGTGTTAATGAGTATTTTAAAAGTTAGTGGGCCTTAGTTCTATAGGTGGACACCTTTTTGAGATATCGCCATAAGGGTGGACCAAGGGGTGGACTCTAGAATGTGTTTGTATCGATATGGGTATCAAATTAGAGGTATTAGTGAGGGTTTTATAAGGGAGTGGCCCTTAGTTGTATATGTGAAGGTGTTTCGAGATATCGATCAAAATGTGGACCAGGGTGACCAGACATCATCTGTCAGGGTACCTCTAATTTATTTATATATGTAATACCACGAGCAGTATTCCCGCCAAGATTCCAAGGGCTTTAATTTCGCCCTGCAGAACTTTTTCATTTTATTCTACTAATATGGTAGGTGTCCACCCATTTTACAAAGTTTTTTCTAAAGTTATATTTGCGTCAATAGACGAATCAAGTTACATGTTTCATCCCATTTTTCATATTTGGTATAGAAATTATGGCATTTTTTTCATTTTTCGTAATTTGCGATATCGAAAAAATGTGGGCGTGGTCATAGTTGGATTTCGGCCATTTTTTACACCAATACAAAGTGAGTTCAGATAAGTACGTGACTGAGTTTAGTAAAGATATATCGATTTTTGCTCAAGTTATCGTGTAACGGCCGAGCGGAGAGGACAGACGGTCGACTGTGTATAAAAAACTGGGCGTGGCTTCAACCGATTTCGCCCTTTTTCACAGAAAACAGTTATCGTCCTAGAATCTAAGCCTCTACCAAATTTCACAGGATTGGTAAGTTTTTGTCGACTTATGGCATTAAAAGTATCCTAGACAAATTAAATGGAAAAAGGGCGGAGCCACGCCCATTTTGAAATTTTATTTATTTTTGTATTTTGTTGCAACATATCATTACTGGAGTTGAATGTTGACATAATTTACTTATATACTGTAAAGATATTAACTTTTCTTTTAAAATTTGAATTTAAAAAAAATTTTTTAAAAAAGTGGGCGTGGTCGTTCTGCCGATTTTGCTATTTATTAAGCAGACATATAGTAATAAGAGTAACGTTCCTGCCAAATTTCATCATGATATCTCAACGACTACCAAATTACAGCTTGCAAAACTTCTAAATTACCTTCTTTTAAAAGTGGGCGGTGGCCACGCCCATTGTCCAAAATTGTACTAGTTTTCAATTCTGCGTCATAAGTTCAACTCACCTTCCAAGTTCATCGCTTAATCCGTATTGGTAATGAATTATCGCACTGTTTCGATTTTTCGAAATTTCGATATCGAAAAAGGGGCGTGGTTATTGTCCGATATCGGTCATCTTAAAGTAGCGATCGGAGATGAGTGCCCAGGAACTACATACCAAATTCATCAAGATACCTCAAATTTACTCAAGTTATCGTGTTAACGGACAGACGGACGGAGGACACTGCTCTATCGAATTTTTTTTCGATACTGATGATTTGATATAGGAAGTCATATCCTATCTCATCCTATACCTGACAACCAAACCGTTATCCAATCAAAGTTAATATACTCTGTGAGCTCTGCTCAACTGAGTATAATAAAAACTGGTCATACCATACCCAGTGTCACCCCCAGGTGACACCACATATTTGAGCTAGTAATAAACATAGTAGTCACTATTTTTATACCATAATGCATGTATAATATACTTATTTATGTATGTTATCACATGCAATAAGAAAAAAATCAAGACTACGGTCTGCGGCATTTTTATACCAATTATATCGTAACAATCATAAAAAGCAAGAAAATTCCAAGTTCGCGCGCGAAAACAAGTTAACGGTTTTGACAGATAACGCATAGCCTAGTGTTGACATAAATTTTTATTAGAAACTACAAAGAACCCCACAACAAGAGGATCACAAACGAATTCTCAGCGGTCGAGAAAAATGTTTAAAAATCTGTCACCATACAGGTAACACTGGGAATTGACGGGTTAACACCTTTCGTTTGTATACCATATGTACAAACGCATTCTAGAGTCACCCCTGGTCCACTTTTATGGCGATATCTCGAAAAGGCGGACACCTGATACAACTACCACCACTCCCTTTAAAACCTCATTAATACTTTCTTTTGATACCCATATTGTACAAACAAATTCTAGGGTCACCCATGGTCCATCTGTATGGCGAGTATCTCGGAAACGGCGACCACCTATGGAAATAAGGATTACTTTGAAAATACTCATTAACACCTTCATTGATACCCATATCCTGCAAACAATTCTAGAGTCAACACTGATCCACCTTATGGCGATATCCCTAAATGGCGTCACCTATAGAACTATGGCCCAATACTCTCATAAAATACTCTTTAATGCCTTTCATTGATGCACATGTCATACAAACACATTCCAGAGTTTCCCTCGGTTCATTTCCTACATGGTATTTTCCCTTACGTTGACCCAAGGCTCTCAACTGAGTATGTAATGTTCGGTTACACCCGAATTTAACCTTTCCTACTTGTTTTTAATTGTTATATCATTATCTATATTATATTATTTTGGCCCTGCCTGAGATCGCTACAACTATTCAGCTATGAATTAGTTCACGTAATTTGTCTACTAAGGAGTTAAGCGTTGTGGGAAAGATACAGGTGACGGCAGGAAATCAGCTGTTTGGTACTTTTTAATATGATTTGACACTTCAAATTTGGCGCAGTATGATTTGGACACTGGTCGAGTTACATTTTTTGTTGTATGTTTATATGTATGTCGTCATGAGTTAAAGCCATTTAATGTAGGATTCTGCTGCACCAAACGATGGAAATGGACTACGAAGAAACGAATGCAGAGCCCAATAAAGGCATATAATGAATACGTAACTTCGGCTGCATTAGGTTAGGTTGAACTGGCTAGTCAATAAAGACCACGCATAGACTGAATGTGTCCATAGTGTTACCAGAATTTATTGACCACCAAACAGAAGAACCCAATCAAGTACCTGGACGTATGTTATAGAATAACTCCGCACCTCTTGGCAAATACTAAAAGTTCTCTAGGACCGCCATAATAACTGGAGCATTAACCTAGCGAGCACAGCACACGATCACAAAACATGCCTCAACTGTCTTCTTCCTGCAGCTCGCACTTCCTACACTTGCTGCTACTGACGAGACCTAACTTATAAGCATGTGACACAAGAAAGCAGTTTCTAGTTAGTATGCCCATCGTGAGCCTTAATTATTCTCTCTTTAGAGATATGAGCCACTTTGTGAGTCTGATATTGTAGGCACGAGATCTAAGAAATTTTGCAGCCCGCGCTTGTCCACGCCTTTCCTGCTTCATGGATCATATACAGCTCTGTCTTCTTTTAATTTCTCCCAAAAACGGATCGGGAAGTCATCGGCCTTTTCGTTACCTTCTATCTATAGGCGAAGTTTTTCCAAAGCTTCTTTGTATTCCAGACATTTCTTGATGAAGTACTGTGTGAGATATTGTCTTAATCGCCGCTACTATAAGTATATGTACTGACGCGACTGCAGCTTAAGCACGCTTCCTCCAGAATGTCTGCTGTTCCTTCACGGCTATAATTTCTGCTTGAAAGATGCTGCAGGAATCTGACAGCCTGTAGGATCTACTTAATTTTGGATCGGACGCAGTAAACAGCAGAGCCGTCCCATTCCATTAATTTGGAAGCCATCCGTATACACAAGTATAGTATTTTCTGCCATTTCTGCATCCAAATATCTCTTCGAAGCTCAGGCACGGTATCATATATTCCGTTTGCTCGATATTAGATGGCGCTATATTTCTATGGCCATATGGCCTGCACTCAAGCTGCCCGAAGCCTTAAGCCTTGTTGCAGTTGTTAACGTGATATTTTGGCCAAAAGGTCTGCAGGCGGGATGTGTAGAATGACATGCAATGCTGCTGTCGGAGTAGTTTTTAGGGCTCCCGTTACGCTAATCAATGATACTCTGTTCGGCTGTATTTGCAAGGAAAAAAATTTGTTTCTAACTCAGAGCGGTCATTTAAAACTTTGTTATGTTTACCGACCCAGTCTAGTGTTAAGAATACCTACCCCAATGATAGTGAAGGAAACAATCACTGAAACGTGTCGAATTTGTAAATTTATTTAAACGAAACTGGACTACCCGGTTGACAGATAAGTTAATAAACTCACGCAACTCTGTTTTAATTGATATTGTTGTTGTCGTAAATTTTGAGGATATTATTGTTAGTCTAGAGATTAATCAGTTAGTCCGGATATTGGATAGGATATTGTTTGAAGTTTCTATTCGACATACCCCCTCGAAACTGGAAGCAAGGTCCCAAGGATCTATACATATGTTGCAAAATAACTTTGTTTTCTAACAGTTCTAGAAGTTCTCTAAAACACACCTTATTTTTTAGTTTTAGATAGAAAATTTTACCTTTTAGAATAGCTAGAGCCTAAATATGTTGATCATAGGACACCAACAAAACATATACCCACTGTTTCTTCCTACAGTCGTATAGTGTGGGTCCAAAACGCCCAAGGGCTTCGCTAACTTTTTTATGTTATGCAAATGGATGAAAGCGCTCCGGCCCAAAAAGTATCCTTCCGGCATCCGTATTTCGAGAAAATGAAAAAGAACATGTCCTTTGAGTAAGGAGGAACAGATGGAGGAAAATGTGTACACACCTGGTTCTTCCAATTGGAGTACTTATAGACCGAGTTAAAAATTATAGAAATCCTTTGACGTCCATTTCATTAAAAAATAAAGTCTCTCTGCCCTAACTTTGTCTATCTGAATGAATTTTAATATTTTATCTCTCACTGTTCCCTCTCCCTTTTCCTCTTCCTTTTATTCGCTCCTTCCCTCTTCGTCTCTTTCTCCCTCGCCGTATTATTCTCTGCCTTCTTATTTCTCTCTAGCTCCCCCTCCCTATCCCTCTATCACTATCTCTCTATATTCGTCGAGCGCTGTCTCTTTCTCAGTTCCCTTTCCTCGTTTTTCCGGTTCCTTTATACAAAGCCCTAGCAATCTGCTTCAAAAAATAAGGAATGCTAAATATAAAGTGGGGGATTACAACAAAATGCATTATAAATTAAATGTTTTCGCATAGATCGGTCCCTAGTCCGCTACTAAAGAGGGTTCTAAGAACCTCATGAAAGGAGCATACATACACTTTTCTACATAAAAGCCATGCAGCCATGCTTTCGTTGTTTAGCTGGCCTTTTTCACCATTTGAACTAATTCAACATTCTGACGCATGTTTGAATGGATGGTTGGCAGCGAACACACACACAACTGCCTTTTTTTAATTTCAAATTTATTTATACAATTTCGTTAAATTAAAAAGGAATCAACTACTTTTTTAAAGTAAAGCGAAAACATATATTTCAAAGTTTAATTGCAACTAGGAAATATTTCAATCGAGTGATTCGTTGTTGAGTTATAGCTACATATGTAAACTACAATTTTAGGATTTTTACCATAATTTTTTTTAGCAATTTGCCACGTTTCTATAAAACCCTTCTCATTGTAACGAAATAATTCATCTCGCATAACTAAATTTTGGATGCGAAAATCCGATTTCAAATCGAAGCTTTCTGTGGAGAGTTATTACATTAAATCCCGACATTAACGACTTTATTTTATAAGATCCCGCGCAAAGCATAAATAGACTAACACAGACTACACGATCCACAGTATTTCTGCGTAGGACACCTTTCTGCGAAGGCGTAATGCGTAATGTTTGTTGTCTGGAGTTAGCAAAATCATGGTGAGGCTATTGTCTTTTCGGGATTTCGCTATGTCGGAACTTTGTTACGTCTGGATTGTGTCTTGACGGGATTTCTGAAAATTGTCTGGATTATGTTTTGTCGGGATTCTGAAAGCCAGGATTATTTATTTATTTATTTATTTTTGAGTCTTTAAATTTACAAATTTTTACAGACTAGCATAATATTAAGAGTAGAAAGATTTTAAATGACTAATTAGGGTTACATACAAAGAAGTGCAGTCAACACCTAAAAACAAATTGAGATTCGCACAAGCCCTCGCAATAGGAGCGTTTACCGCATAGTTGGTCCTTGCAAAACTAATTTTAAGGGTCTCAAAGTGCCGCAAGTTTCTGCAGGTAACATTAAATTGAATTTTTTCCAGGAGCGATGGACAATCTACAGCTCCAGAAATTAAGCCAATGATAAACGAGCACGATAAGATGGTTCGTCTATTTTCAAGCGTACTCAGTTCAATTAAAAGACATCTCGATTCATATGACGGTAAAGGATCAGAAAAATTCAAAGAACGGAGAGCAAAACGTACAAAAACTTTTTGAACTCTCTCGATACGATTAGAGGGACCAGTATGGTAGGGTCTCCAAATTATAGCAGCATACTCCAGTCTCGATCTGACAAAAGAGCAATAAAGAGACTTGAGGGTGTGAGGGTTAGTGAAAGCTGAACAATTTCTACGAATGAACGCCAGCATGGCATAAGACCGAGTAATAACGTAGTTGACTTGGTTAGCGAAACCAAATTTAGAGTCAAAAAATACACCCAAGTCTTTAATTTCCTCAACGGATTCCAGGGCACAGCCCGCAATACTATATGAAGTCCGTAGAACATTAGCCGATTTCGAAAAAGTTAAATGGAAACACTTTTTGATGTTTAGAGTAAGACGATTTAAAACAACACCAGTTTTCAACATTGAGGAGGTCTGATTGCAGCCGTTCAGAGTCACGAGAACTCTTTATGGTGGCGAAAATTTTCAAATCGTCTGCATACAACAAGTGTTCCGCAAAAGCGAAGCACGAGCCGTTATCATTTATAAATAAATAAAAAATAGAGGCCCTAGAATACTTCCTTGCGGGACCCCAGATGAAGCAATGAAGGGCTGGGACGTGGCGTTGTCTATGTCAACAACGCAATGTCTATTTGAAAGATACGACTCAATCCACATCAAAAATGTGGAATGAAAACCCAATGCCAGAAGCTTAGCCAATAGTATCTGGTGCGAAACCTTGTCGAAAGCCTTTGAAAAGTCAGTGTATATTGTATCAACTTGCATTCTATTATGAAAAGCGGAAATGCAGTATTCAGAAAAAAAAGATAAGTTACTAACAGTGGACCGTTTTGAAACGAATCCGTGCTGATTGTTCGAAATTAGGCCCTTTACTGCAAAGATATTTTATCATTTACTATAATCTCAAAAAGTTTGGATACACATGAGAGCTTCGAAATAGGTCTGTAATTACGAACATAATTTTTGTTACCACTCTTGAATATCGGAGAAATTGAAGTTAGCTTCCAGTCATCCACAAATGTTCCAGTGGCCAGTGAGTTGTTAAAGATAATTGTAAGAGGCTCAGCCAAACACAGTTTTTCAACAATATGACAGAAAGACCATCTGAGTCCGTCTTAGTAGACGGCTTAAGCTTTCCAATACCATTCACAACATCCGTAACGGAAACACGCAAAGATCCAAAATTGAGCGCTGAGTTGCTCATGGAAGGCAAACTCGAGTGGACGCGAGTGTCTGGTTCAAAATTAGAACAAAAAAAATTGGCAAATAGATTCGCAGCATCAACTGCATTGTTTGCAGATTTGTCGTTGAAAAACACATTACTAGGGACAGATGAGCAGGCCTTTTTTGACTTTATGAAACGCCAAAACGCCTTTGAGTTCGACATTATATTACTCTCAAAGCTCAGAACATAATTTCTGTACAAAAACCTATTCAAGCACTTGAATGCCTTTAAATCATTTTGAAATTTTGAGTAGTGCGCCGAATCTCCAGTTCTTTTATATTGTTTTAAGGATTTTCACTTAACATTCTTCAGATGTTTTAGCCTCTTAGTATGCCAGGGCGTCTTATATGTTCTTTTTCTATATATTGGGATATGCTTCAAGCACAACTCATGAACCTTATTTTTGAAAATATGAAAACAAGATGTGACATCATATCGCGGAATGAATCACACCAATCAATGCTTAATAATATTTAGATAGATTTAAGATACGGCATATCGCAAGCACTATAGTTGAAATTCGTTTCAGGCTTATCTGTAATTTCAGCAAATTCATAAAACTCCAATTCTAGGGAAATAGAAACGTGATGTTTGTCGGTCTGCAAGATTGGTGTGAAGCATTCAGACAATGTGTAGTGAACATTATTTGAGATGAATACTAAATCTAAAATTCTATTTAGCCTATTATAGAGCCCATTTATTTGTACCAAATCAATACTTAAGAAACTATCAATAAGATGAATTTCGGCTGAAGAGTTAACGTTAGAGGCCATAAAAGAAGCCGTGTCCTCTATATGAGACCAATTAAAATTACATAAATTGAAATCTCCAAGTACACAAAGATGATTATCACCCACATTTGATACCAGTGAGAGAACGTTGTCAGCATGTACAATATATAAGGCATTTACACTGTTCGGTGGAATATACGAAGCGCTCAAATACAAGATTCCAGAAGAACCATGAAAACGTACGCAGAGCTGATCAATGAGTGTATCAGAGTTGGCGAGTGTTACCATGGCCGCCTGGAATTTCCACCAACAGCAATGAGAACACCACCTCCTCTCGAGAAACCTGTTTTAACAACATCCCGGTCCTTACGGAAAGCATCAAAGAGATGTGGATCAAAGATTTCACTACTAAAAAAATTCTCGTTCAGCCAAGATTCAACAAAAACGAAAATATCATAATCTAATGCAGAACTATACATTAAAAACTCCGAACATTTAGTACGAAGACCAGATACATTTTGAAAGTATATTTTTAGGCAATTAAAATTAGACTTAACATTGGTGCACCCCGTAGTAGAGTACGTCCAAGTATGACGGAGGGATAATGTACATTAGACTGGGTCGATTTATTACGATATCGCGCCATCGATTTTTCGATAGGATTTAGGCTCAGGAAAAAAAGTTCCACTACGCATACCAAAAAATTATTTTTGAGCCTGCGAAATTAAATTTTTTTGACTTTTTTTCGAGTTTGATTTTTAAGGTTTTTTTTCAGGACCTACTAAAAAAATTTTCATTTGATTGTAAAATTTTCATGTATACATATATATATAAATATTTTTTTTTCAAAAACTGTTATCGCCAACGTTTTCAGCGGAAATTTTTGGGTCGGTCAGGGTATACATATGAAAATATTTAAGTAGGTCATAAAAAACCTTAAAAATCAAGGTCGAAAAAAAATCAAAAAAATGAAATTTCGCAGGCTCAAAATTATTCTTTGGGTATGCGTAGTGGAACTTTTTTTCCTTAGCCCAAATCCTATCGAAAAATCGATGGAGTGATATCGGTTAACTTTCGTCCATACATGTACATGCATATGTATAAGAATATATTTCAGCATTCTTATTGTTTGATGTTTGTGACAGTTCTCTTTGAATTATAAATTAATGGATGTGTAGTATCCTACAGCTGGGTATACATATAACGTTACGCTTCATCATAAACTCGTATTTAATTTAACACTTCATTTTGTTCACTTGGTTACAAATAATTTTTTAAAATAGTTTCATAGACCGTTATCACAATTGCTGACGATCTTATGTATTAGACTGCCTAAAAAGTTTTCGGTAATTTTAGCCCACTGCGGCAGCTTTCTGTGTGTTTTTTTCGGTAGTTTAAAACACTGATTACTTGTATTTAAAAAAAGTTATTACTTGTATAATAAAAGCTCTTCAGAAAAATTTTTGTCGTATTTTGATTTTTTTAGTCCGAGAGAAATTATTACAAGTCCGAAAATAAATGTTAAATCCAGACTTTTATTTTTAAGGACAGAATAAAAGTCTGGCCTTTTAAGTAAGACACCTCTCATCCAAATAAAACGAATCAATCTTGCTTCAACAGAAAGCGTTGTATCAAATTTCAAGGCAATATCTCAATTGCACCAAACTTTATGGCGAAAAAACAAGTTTACTATGAAAAAGTATATTTATAGTACCATGAGAGTTAGTTTTAGATTTTCTGTAAAAAATGTCTAGTATTAGTAACAAAAAAATATCAAATTACCATATAGACTTCAAATCTTTTCTCCCAAAAACGGAGAAGAAGAATCTATTGGTAAAAAATTGGTTTCATTTTAATGAGCCATTCCATAGTTATAGGCCTGGACTTTTAATTGTACTTAACAAATAAAAATCCGGATTTAAATTTTTTTTCGGACTTATAAAAGAAAAGTCCGGATTTTACTGTTATTTGCGGATTTTACTGTTATTTTTTTGAAAAATATCTGAAAATTAAAAAGGATGCATGATTCGTCATGAAAATGCTATGAGTATCAACAGGATCTCATAACCTTGCACCCAGGACAATTTTTAGACCTGGACTTTTTCGACTAAAAAAAAACTTTTATGATGGCTTCCTGGTTTAATCCGAACTTAAGACATATTTAAATTCGAAAGTTAGGGGGTATCTAAAATAAAACTGCCAATTGTCATTATTTTGGATGTTGTTTCTGGTTCCTAAATAGTTCAAGTCCTTTTCAGTCTCGACTTTATATCCGACAACAATGACGTGGATGACAAGACGCGAATACGCCGATTCTTTTTTTTTAAGTATTTCGCATTGCTCGCAAGACCAATTTTTTTATTTAAAACCTGTTTTATGGTGCATTATAGGGGTTTTCAGTTTGGTTGTTGAATAAACTTCTGGTAACACTGAAAATTTTCAGTATACTATTTGAGGTCCTTAAGGAACAACATACATATCTTGCCACTTTTCAAGCTGGAAACAGAAACAGTAAGTTTCCTTCTTATCAAGAGAAAAAATACAAAATTTGACTATATAGAAGAATAGAATGATAAGATCATTCCAAAACAACTCGAGTTCCAACAAAGTACATTAACCCTACCTAATATAAGGTATAAGTAAAAAGCGACCTTTGAATCCGTTTGAATTTTGAACCGATTATAAAGGCGGATTCCTTAACTATCACGAAAATCTTGCAAATTGCAACGTGATAACTGCATGAGGCAATCTTTTAATCTACGCTGCATGAGACAATCGGTATGAAGGAAAACAGGGTGAAAGTGAGGTTTAAACACTATAAAAATTTCTGTAAAAACAAAAAATCATATAAACTACGCTGTTGTACATGGACCTGACACGTGCTTTTCCGAAAGTGTGCGTCACTATCAGGGCCGCATTTAGAATTTTGAGGTACTAGGGACGATAGACCTTAAAATAGGTTTTTAATAAATAAAAAATAAATGTAAGGCGCGATAACCTCCGAAGAGATCTAAGGCCGAGCTTCTCTCCAATTTGCGTCGTGCTCCTCTTGATTTTTCCCTACAAATTGGCCGGGACGGGACCTACATGTTTTATGCCGACTCCGAACGGCATCTGCAAGGCAGATGAGTTTTCACTGAGAGCTTTTCATGGCAGAAATACAATCGGAGCGTTTTTGTAGCGACAGCGGAGAAAAGGTGACATTTCACTCAACAAACTCAAAGGCTAAAAAGAGTCAACACATTGTGTGCGTTGGTGCCACAGCAGTTTGTCACGCCGTCCCCCTGGCTCCATTTGATAATGGCTAATACTAAATGCACACCGACGGCTCCAAGATACACTCAGATGAGAAGAATCTACAAACAGTCAGTAGGTATATCTACGTCAATAGAAGTGGCATTATATATTAAGGTTGGTTTCAAGCAGGACCCTTCCGATCGGTTAGCCTGCACATCACTAAGGGTCCGGTGTATAACTGGAAAGGTATCATATTCTCCGACAACCAAGCAGCTAGCCGCCACTATAAAATATCCGTTGCTTGAGCAACGGATCATGAAGGACTCAAAGGAAATGAGATAGCTAAAGTGCTGGCTCGTAGGGGCTCAGCGGATGGAGATCGGGAGTAACAAGCGTCGAAGTAGGCGCGGCCAAAAGGAAAATATACAAGTTTTACGTGAACAAAGCTCAGCAAAAGAGAAAGAGTAGGTCACACAGGCTGTGAAATATCAAGCCAGACATAGCCAAGCTACACCCAGAATGACAACGAGTCTATAAGTAGATCTAAAGGCGATACCCATAAAATTGAAGGATGGGTATTCTGCATAATCATCGCTACATGGTAATTAAAACGTATGCAACTGCCGAGGAGACTGTTGAGCACTTTCAGTGTCAATACCTGGCTCTAGCTAGAACACGCCCAAGGCCTTCGGACGCCCTTGAGTATGAGGTTATCGGAAATAGAGATTCCAAATAATGTTGATTTTATAATAAATTATGGATGGTTGTAGTACTTGTATACCCATTCAGTAGGATCAGACGAGTTTCATGACATCAAAACGGATTTTCAATAGCTACCTGGGCGAACTGGGTAGAAGCCATTATGCCTACCTGCATTCATCTCATCGAACTGTAGTAGGTGGAAAGATTTTATACCGTGTCAGACAGCGTATATTTAACAGTTATGTTCGTTCGTCCTGATGCACCATAAACTAATGATATAGTGACGAATAAGATTGATCTCAACTTTGGCTAAGTGAATTAGTGATTCAAAGAAGCCGATACGGAAAAAGTTTTATGACGCTGTCATACTTTTTATCTTGCTTAAAAACTTTTTTATAAAAAACAGTACAAGCAGGTGAGATGTGGAAGAGGGAGAAAACTTACGCAACCTCAAATGCTGGCATCTTAGGGTGGCAGAGGCAGGTGGCAGATAATAATGAGGAAGATTCAAAGATTCCTTGGGAAAAATGCCTTCTTGAAGAGGTAACGCCGAAAGCGATTTGCAAAACCATAAAAGATTAGGACCCAATTTTGCCTTCCCATAACCAAACGCTCACTTCAGCACCTTGAATATAAGCTCTGCCTAGTCGTAGTATACGCTAACCTCCTGGTTCTGGTTGCGAAAAGGAAATTCGTTGGTGTCTTTTGTCATATTCTTAGACGCGACTATCTGTCCGTTCCTGATCAACACACAAAACAGAGATGGGAAATTTAGGAAAAGTTATACAACTAGGGGAATTATAGAAATGTAATGCAAGATCTTAATATTCATGGTGCAAATTTTGAAAAACTACCTATCCCTATCCTGCCTTCTCCCAATCTGGAGAGACCATATATTATATGGCAGGGCTTTTTATGTTTTTACAACAAATATTGTTATCTCTGGCTATACCGTTGTAACTTATAATACTCATTATCAAAATAAGAAATAACAAGTAAATAAAGCTAAGTTCGGGTGTAACCGAACATCAGCTGAGAGCTTTGGAGACAAAATAAGGGAAAATCACCATTTAGGAAAATGAACCTAGGCTAACCCTGGAATGTGTTTGTATGATATGGGTATCAAATGAAAGGTGTTAATGAGTTTTTAAAAGGGAGTGGCCCTCAGTTGTATATTTGAAGGCGTTTTCGAGATAGCGACCAAAATGTGGACCAGGGTGACCCCGTCGGGTATCGCTAATTTATTTATATATGTAATACCACGAACATTATTCCTGCCATGATTACAAGGGCTTTTGATTTCGCCCTGCAGAACTTTTTCATTTTCTTCTACTTAATATGGTAGGTGCACACCCATTTTACAAAGTTTTTTCCAAAGTTGTATTTGCGTCAAAAAACTAACCCAATCACCATGTTTCATCCCTTTTTTCGTATTTGAATAGAATATGCACTTTTTATTAATTTTTCGGAATTTTGATATCGAAAAAGTGGGTGTGGTCATAGTCGGATTTCGCCCATTTTTAATACCAAGATAAAGTGAGTTCAGGTAAGTACGTAAACTAAGTTTAGTAAAGATATATCGATTTTTGCTCAAGTTATCGTGTTAACGATCGAGCGGATAGACAGACGGTCGACTGTGTATAAAAACTGGGCGTGGCTTCAACCAATTTCGCCCATTTGCACAGAAAACAGTTACCGCCATAGAAGCTATGCCCTTACCAAATTTCACAAGGATTGGTAAATTTCTGTTCGACTTATGGCATTAAAAGTATTCTAGACAAATTAAATGATAAAGGGCGGAACCACGCCCATTTTGAAATTTTCTTTTGTTTTTGTATTTTGTTGCACCATATCATTACTGGCGTTGAATGTTGACATAATTTACTTATATACTGTAAAGATATTCAATTTTTTGTTAAAATTTGACTTTTGAAACTTTTTTTTTAAAGTGAGCGTGTTCGTCATCCGATTTTGCAAATTTTTATTTAGCACACATATAGTAAAGGAGTAACGTGCCTGCCAAATTTCATCATGATATCTTTAACGACTGCCAAATTACAGCTTGCAAAACTTTTAAATTACCTTCTTTTAAAAGTGGGCGTTGCCACGCCTATTGTCCAAAATTTTGCTTATTTTCTATTTTGCGTCATAAGGTCAACCCACCTACCAAGTTTCATCGCTTTATCCACCTTTGATAATGAATTATCGCACTTTTTCGGTTTTTCGAAATTTTCGATATCGAAAAAGTGGGCGTAGTTATAGTCCGATTTCGTTCATTTTAAATAGCGATCTGAGATGCCCAGGAACCTACATACCAAATTTCATTAAGATACCTCAAAATTTACTCAAGTTATCGTGTTTACGGAGAGACGGACGGACGCACGAAAGGACAAGGCTAAATGAATTTTTTTTTCGCCAAGATCATTTTGATATATAGAAGTCTATATCTATTTCGATTAGTTTATGCCGTTACGGGGTACCGTTATGCGAACAAAATTAATATACTCTGTGAGCTCTGCTCAGCTGAGTATAAAAATTTAGGAAAACTTTAGCGATAGTCATACGGAATCAAAGCCAAGCGTTAGGTAGTCAGCAAGGCACCCGGCAGCCAGGCGATACGGTCAAAGCAAAGTTAAGCCCATTTAATACCGACGACGATCCAATTGTATTGCTAGCTGGGTGGATGGCTGACTGATGGTTGGCTTGACAGGCTGATTGGCGAGTAGACGGTGGACTTCTACAACTAACAGAGCTCTCTCTCTCTCATCTATGTGTTTAATTACATATGCAATTTAATCATAAACAAACTACGTAGCGCTTTCCATCATAAAAAATTGTAATGAAGCGTTAAAAATTTAAATTAAATAAATAATAAATAAATATACATGACTCAGTGTAAAGCATTACATTTCTATTGCAATGAAAGTAATGGAATTAAGCGAAAATATACAACAACCAATTTTAAATTTAAACTTTTCAAGTGTTTATAAGACGTCATGTTTTGTTGGAAATACCTTTCTTTTGAGGATCAATTTTAAGCAGATGCCAAGTGTGTGGGCTACTTTTCAAAAACCAAGATAGTTTCGGAGCCTTTGATAAAAATCTTAAACCTTAACTGACCTTCTCTTTGCAGTGAAGAGCTAAGACTTCATATGGCGCAAAGTAAAGTATCTACGAGGCCTCTTGAGGTTGTTATAAACAAGGGCAAACGTCATATTTTTCAGCCGAACTTAACGTACAGATAATTGCATTGTAAAAAACCAACCAAGGGGAGGTACATGGTTCATGTGAGAGGGAAATTTAGGGGACTAGCCTTCGTTTCGAAAAAATTAGGTAGATATGTCCTCAGAAGGCTCTGAGTATTATATACGAAATGCAACAGATTGATCATCATATCAAAAATATTTTTTGGAGTTGGAACTTTGCAGAAGGCATAGAGGCAGACAGGTCATACTAAACAACTCTTAGATAAACGAAAAAATAGTTTGGCAATATACTGAAAGCAACAACATTTGCTGCTTCCTAAATCTGCTTTGACGAGCTCTTATTTTAGAGCATGTGATGCCATAAGGCAGTGCCTAGTCGGAGTACCATACATGGGCCCACTGTCCATTCATTTTTGTGATAAGAGTAACTTTGTTAGTTTTAGGTCGTAAAGCCTGTATGATATTCCTGATTGGTCGATCATGTGCAGCTCTCGCCTTATTTAGTCTCGCCCAATCCCATTGGAATATCAACGGTACCAAGCTTGGTTCCGCTCTTTTTAGCGTGCCCATCCGCTTTTCATTTCCTCTATGCGCCCGGCGACCTAAAATAGATTCCTATCCCGATTCTTTTTGGGGATTGCTTACACTCTAGCATACTTTTGGACGTTGTGCTAAGCAAGACTATTGCTGCCAATATAAAAGTTGACGCCGATGCAGTTAATAATATCGAAGTTGCCGCTACGACACGAGTAATATTTCTAATCGCGGGGCGAGTGAGGAACTCACAAACAGAGAAGCGATGTGCCTAGAAAGCTGCAAGGCAGTAAAAGGAGACAAATAACCGAAATTTTTGATAAGCTAGAGGGAGGTAACGAAAGACTCTGGCGATGTCGGAGGTCGCTGTAAGCTCGACGATCAGATCTCTTCCAAAATGTAAGGATCGATTAAAAGGGAGCCATTTTGCGCCATGATCAGAATAACGTGAGGCGATCTAAGTAGTTCGCTAACATCCTTCGGGGTAGAAAGGGACATCGACGAACTGAAATGAGCGAGCCACGCAAATACGGATTCGATAAATGGTTGAGATATTGGGAATGGGTAACCCAGTTGAACGATATTACTAGTATAACATATAAACTTCCCACACAGTAAAAACGGCGTCAAATAGAGGGAACGCAGGTGGTGGAAGAAGGTGAAAACTGCAGTCATGGTAAAGAAGAAGCTAAAATGTTTTGAGAAGACCTGGCGGTGGTAGATGTCGGGTATGAAAAGGATTAGGCGCTTATTATGGCATTCTGCTACATGGCTCACAACGAAGAAGCGTCACAATCCTCGACTACCTCGGCGACTAGTTGTTTGCTCCCCCCGAAACCTTGGGTCTGTAGGTTTTAGTCAACTCTTTTTACAGGAGGAAATATTACGAGCTCCTTAGTCCGCTGCGGGCTTCACTTTGCCAAGCTTGGTCACCGTTTTATGATCCGGAGCCTCTTTAAGTGCTCACCAAATTTATTAAATAAGGGAAACCATGAACATCTGGGAAACTTAAACTTTGGGTGACACTAGATTGATCGCCTACGACAAAAGCAAAATGAGTCTCAGTCCAACTCACCAGTTTAGGTAAAGAATGCTACTAGCTATATATGAAAAGCCGACAATTTTGCTCTAGCAAGACCTTTTGTCCCCTCTTGGTGCGTGATATGGAGTAAAAAGTCTTGGTGAAGCTTACATAACCTAAAAGCCACCACACACGTTTAAAGGTCAATTACAATAAATCAGTTTAAAGGTCGTAATATAGCCAGCCCTAATATCTTATAATTAGAGCGGTACTTATAATATTTGCATCGAACTTGTGGAAAAGTGATTCGGTTCTCTCAGGCAAAATAATGTGCCTCCCGTGGGATGACTCTGAATATTGCTTGAAGTCGGTAAACTGGCTTATAATACGGCTGATGTACTTCTTTTCTCATTTCGTTATTCTGCTCATGGAGATGCTTCCTTATACTGTGTTTCGAACAATCCTGTATGGATATAGGCGCTTTATCTGGCGAACAGACGCTGCTGAAAACAATTTACCCGAGTGGTCTTGGCTTTTTCTGACCATGCCAACCATACACTCCTGTTGCAAACATGTGTGTAGCATGTGTAGAACAATAAAAATTGCATAAGTATATTATGAATTTCATACCAAACCGATATGCATTGAACCCGACCCCCTCAGATTTTGATGAAATTTTGCATACAGGTACACTTTACCAATACAAACATACCCTCATTTTTAGAAATTGCATTTTTGAAAAATTGTAGGCGTGGGCAAGGGTCAAAGTTGTGAAAAATGCGTGAAAATGACGGTAATAGGTACTTTTGAGCTGTGATAACTACGGAATGGCTCAACCGATTTCAATGATCGTGGTACCGTTGGAAAGGTATTCAGATCGTCGAAAACTGCACTGAAACAAATTTTTATACACTGGAAAAATTTTTTTTTCTAAAATAAAATTTTAAACTTGAAAAAAACTTCAAAGGCCAAGCGTTTTAAAATAAAATATATTTTTTTAGAAAGGTCTATTTAATATATATAACATATCCAAAAACTAAAATGGCATATTTTTTTTTCTTTTTAAATTTTAAGTAAATGCATCTCTTTATTTTTGATATCAATACATTTGAGCGGTGATAACTACGGAATTGCTCAACTGATTTCCAAGACCTTGGTACCATTAGAAAGGTATTCTAATAGGCGTACTGCAACAATTTTTATTTTGCCGAAAACCCATTTTTTTTAAGCTTTTTAAAAACTAAACTTGGAAAATTACAAAGATCAAGCATTTAAAAACAAAGAAAAAAATCTTTTCAGTGTAATAAAAATTTTTTACAGTGTATGTTTTCTAAAGCCGATCTGAATACCTTTCCAATGGTACCAAGTTCTTTGAAATCAGTTGAGACATTCCGTAGTTATCACAGCACAAAGTACCTATTACCGTCATTTTTCAAGCATTTTTCACAACTTTGACACCTTGCCACGCCCACAATTTTTCAAAAATGCAATTTCTAAAAACGAGGTGGTGTATAGGTAAAGTGTACCTCTATGCAAAATTTCATCAAAATCTGAGGTTTTGATATGAAATTAATCATATTGTAAACATACCCACCAAATAATGTTTTCCTTATGTAAGGTGTATTTGATTAATTAATCAAAAGGGTTATGACCTCTGAAATCGACAAAGAGTTCAGTGGTACGCAAAGTTTTTTTAAACTTTAAGATAATATCAGGCTTAACGTATAATTTTAACAGAAGCCTATATTCATCAAAATCATCAATTGTTGCTTAACCGCCTAGGGCCTAGGCGATTCTAATTGTTTTGTGCCAAGCTACGCCAGTCATCCTTGTGTCGCGAAAACCGAGGAAAATTGGAAGCACCAACGGAGATCAAACTATTATCCCAAATCAGTTGAAGTAAACACTTCCTTTCTCTCGAAAACCTCAAAGGCCATATCTCTTTCTCTCAACACCGTCCATGATTTCAAGCAAAACAGCAGAACGGGTATGATGAGTTAACTTAACTTTATTTTCTGAACTGTCCACAGACATCATTAACGCTGTTAGTTCTGGTTACCAAATGAATGAACGCCTAGACAATTTCGAATGTATGTATATCCGTCAGCAGGAACGTGGCGGCCAAGGGGCTATTTCGCTTTGCCCTTCTTCAAGAGCCACTTCTTTAACAGCTTTACACACGCGCTTTGCTATATTTTATCCGGGATATTGCCTTTCTCGTGTGCCAGAACGTATCTTTCTCGCTATCTTGAAATGAGGAGAAGTATTCGGCCCAAAAATTTAGCACGCTTTGTACAATCTTAGCCCCGTCTTGAAACCTTTGGCCTCTGCAGAGTTTCTGAGAGAATTTCATTTCATTTTCATTTATTAAAAATATATATTAATACAATAAGATCCTGTAGCGGGCATTACTCGCTAAGTTATCATCTGAAGTGACCGCCGTTTGGCCTCATTGTTATTTTCTCTAAGGAATCGCTATAACGCTCCCATGCACTACGGTAACGTCAGTCTTTTCCGAGTTGGGACCACATTACCGGAACCGGACTTTTTTCGACCCTGTCGCAACCCTATAGTATCCACAGCAAGTGAGTCGAAGATTGTTCTCAATGAGCAGGTCTAAGAGCCGAGTCGATGTCGAGTCGATGTTTGGGTCGTCTGCGTACATGTAAGGTCATTGTCCAAGGGCAGCCAATTGCAACGTGAACGATTTTGTTGCATGTTACTCGATCAAGAGGGTATCTTTATATAGTGAAATCCCGTATTACAGATGATTAAATTTCAAGCAGCGCGTAAACCGTTCTTCCACTGTAGTCGACCAGTACGAATTTGATTTGCAGCCGCTGAAATTCTTATAAGAAAAGTTGAAGACGAAATGTTTAATTTGATTCTTGAATCAGATCCTATGCACAATATTTTTTACAATCGGTTACACAATTATTTGCCGGGTACTATGTCCCCTTTAGAATACATACATAAGAATATACATACACACAAATTTCAATAATATCACAACCCCAGCGGTTTAGGGGGCTTAGAATATACCCACGGGAGGTGTGGCTGTCGGAGGAGGTGACTAAAATGCCAAATGTATTCAAAGGGGCTGTGTAGCGCAACCCTTTCAAGTGGACACCAGCGCAGTTTATAGCTTCTCCAACCCAATTGTCAACCTCACCTACCAGTGGCGATCCCGGTTTCTTTAACATTGGGTGGGGCTGGTATGGCCTAGAAGGTTCAATGTGGTCATATTACGTCGTTTCCGAGATGGTCGGGCTTATACATTAATGGTTAGAGCGGGTCAAATTTATTGTTGAAAAGGCACATCCAGTTTCTGAATCTATGGGTCATACTGAGTAATATTGCCCATGGTACCATAGGTCTGAAATGAATTTCGAGCCTCCCTAATTTTGTTAGAAAATTTTATATCAAAATTTTCCTCACTTGATTAGGGAGGCTCGAAATTCATTTCAGACCTATGGTCCCATGGACAATATTACTCAGTATGACCCATAGATTCAAAAACTGGATGTGCACCTGAAGTTTTTTCCCCCATACAATTTGACCCGTCCTAATGTATAGGTATATGTCTAAGAATACTTGATATTTAGGTTTCTGTTAGTTTTTCTAAAGGTTGCTCATTTATTTATGCACATCCAGTTTCTTAATCTATGGGTCATACTGAGTAATATTGCCCACGGGACCATAGGTCTGAAATGAATTTCGAGCCTCCCTAATTTTGTTAGAAAATTTTATATCAAAATTTTTATACAATTTTGTTAGAAAATTTTATACCAAAATTTTCTCACTTGATTAGGGAGGCTCGAAATTTATTTCAGACCTATGGCCCCATGGGCAATATTACTCAGTATGACCCATAGATTCAGAAACTGGATGTGCACCTGAAGTTTTTTTCCCTCATACAATTTGACCCCGCCCTATTAATGGTGCTTGTTACCGGAACGTACCGGATCTTCACCCGAACTTAGATTTTAAAGGGGTGAGATTAGAAAAAGTCGACAGTTTAATTTGTAAGAACCACTCTAATGTCTACATGTGTAAACAATTGATTACAAGTAATATAAATATGATTCCAGCTCCGTTTCTATGTACTTTAAACGAGATCAAGAAGATGTCTGCTTGAGACGAAAAATGTGATTAATAATGATTTTTCATAAACAAATTCATAAATTATGCACAAACACACGAACCTGTAAAAAACCCCCGCATAGGAATCAGTAAGAAGTAAACAAAATTACTGGTTGAAAACTGGAACTACAGTCTTAAAAAAGGTATTTTCATATTTGGTTCGCAAGCAGAACTCCAAAAAAAGCAGGAAGAAAGAGCTTCATTTCCAATTTCCAGAAACGCATTTTTGGTGTGGATGGGGGCTGGGATCATAGAAGACAAGAAATTGCGGCGGAAGCCTTATATCCGCAAGACAGACGGGAAGTCTATACCGACTCTAGCGCTGAGTTGAATGCTGACATTATTCTCGATAGCAGATACAGAAACAATAAATAGCCACAGCTCGCTTTTAAGCTTTGAGGAGTAACTCTACAAGAAAAGTGCAGCATGAAATTTGTAGAAAGCATATTAGATAGTAAGTTGGAAAGGAAACGCGACGTGGATGTGAGAGCGAAGGAAGCCTCCGTGCCACTATGTGCATGGAAGAGGATGCTAGGATGCACGTAGGGCCTGCCGCCAAAATTTTTTACATTGGATATTTACGGAAATTGACAAGCTCATACTTTACTATGGGATCATAGTTTGGTAGACAGACACACAAAAAAGTACGTTTATCAAAAACCTTGAGGGGGCATGCAGATTATCAATGATTATCATAATGGGGCCTTGAAAAATACCCCAACTGGGGCATTTTATGCAATTTTGCACATCCCAACTGCAGACCTTATGGACAAAAATTTAACGCTAGCAACTGCAACATGGATTGGTCCTCGGGGCAGCTTGAGTGCAGCCGTATGGTTTCGCGCATGAGCTTCAAAACAGATCTTGGGGTCACAATAGAGCTGGAGGGTTGACGCAAGTGTTCTGTAATGGCAAAACATACTCCAGACGTGTATATCGATTCTTCAAAATTACCGATAGGGGTCGGGCCCGCTGTTTCCTGTGACGATCCAGAAATAAGTAGATCCTTCAGTCTACCAGGTCACTGCAGTGTCTTTCAGGTGGAAACTGTAGCCGTGAATAAAGCAGCAAAAATTCATCAAGAAGTGTTCTGAAATGCAAAGAGGCATTGGAGAGACTAGGTAACGAAAAGGCCGATGAGTTGCAAGGGAGGGTGCAGCACTCGATGAATCGACGGTGGACGTCCCAATCCGTCTGGCATAAATCAAAATGATATGTTTTTTAAGATCATATGCAAATCCTACGACCTTAGACTCAAAGAGTTGCTCATATATCTAAAGAGAGAAAACGTAAGGCTCACGATGGGCATACTAACTGGACACGGCCTTCTGGCGTCACATGCTTTAAGTAACGCATCGTAAATAACAGCAATTGTAGGAAGTTCGAGGTGCAGAAAAAAATGGTTGAGCGCGTTCTGTGTTCGTGTCCTGATCTCGTGAGGTTAAGGCTGCAGCTACTAGGGGCAGCAGAGTTCCCCAATCTCGAAGCAGCAATTAAGCTAGGTCCTAGAAAACTTCTAGTATTTGCCAAGAGAAGAAGTTATTCTTATAAGTTCTTATACCGATTTCTGGTTTTTTCCATTTGATCGTCAAACAAATTCTGGTGACACATTGGACACATTCAGCCTATGTGAGCACTTAGGCCCGGTTTTTCAGTAGCTGGTTAAGTTAAACTTAAACTAAGTTCGCTTAAACTCTAGTCAAATTTAAACTCCAGTTATTCAGTCACAGTTTAAGGTCGCCTTTTATATATATATAATTCATATATGCTTTTTTGTGCGGCAACATTGGTTTCTTTATTATCTAGATAATTTGTAGATACGGCAACAGCTGGATTTTGTTTACCCAACAAACATGGAAAAAAATTCGCCAGCGAAATTATATCTAGTTCCGGAAGTGATATCCAACATCATTATTTAATTATTTTTAAACCAGATAGTTCTCGAGTTGATATCCAACTTCATTCTCCAATCATTATCCAACCTTTGAGAAATTTTGTAAAATTAAAATTTTTCGATTTGATCTCCAATGTCATTAATATTTTCCAATTATTATCCTAATTCTTGAGATTTTGATAAATGTACAGTTCTCAAATAACACATTTCTCCAGCTGATATCCTACATTGAATATCGAGTTGAGATGGAGTTGAAAAAATCTCCAAAGTGGTACCACCAAAACCAACAGCTATTTATTGTGAAAATAAACACGAGGTTGATAGCAGTAATGATGCGTAAGTAATCAAAAATAAATTATATAGGCGGCCACCGTGGTGTGATAGTACCGTGCTCTGCCTACCACATCGGAGATCCTGGGTTCACGCAGGTTTTTCAATTAGTAGAAAATTTGTCTAAGCGAGATCGCCTCTCGGCAGTGTTTGGTAAGCACTCCGAGTGTATTTCTGCCATGAAAAGCTATCAGTGAAAACTCACCTGCCTTGCAAATGCCGTTCGGAGTCGGAATAAAACAAATAGGTCCAGTCCCGTCCCGCAAATTTGTAGGAAAAATTAAAAGGAGCACGACGCAAATTGGAAGAGATGCTCGGCCTAAAATCTCTTCGGAGGTTATCACGCCTCATATTTATTTATTTTTTAAATAATATAATTTCACTTTATTTTCGTGAAAATACTGTAGTATGGAATCTTGCATTTGAGTCCAGTTAGAGAACCACAAGTTGTTAATTAAATTTTTTCAACTTAAATAATAGCATTTTTTGCTTTATGAAAAATTCCCTTTTTTTGCTGAGTACGCTATGATTATCGAGTTGAGCCACTGGTTAGAAACAACTCTTGAGATTTTAGAAGTATGTCTATTTATCAACATGAGCTCTAATGGTATTCAAACCCAAATGCCTGTTGGGTATATCCGACGCCATTTCCAACGAACGCAAATAAATAATTGCTTAACTAGAGTTTAACCCTGCTAGATCGGCCGCCTAAACTCAGCTTAAACTCCAGTTACTGAAAAACTACAGAATAGTTTAAACGTAGTTTAACTGACAAACTGAGTTGAACTGTACTGAAAAACCGGCCCTTAATGGTAAGAGACTTTCGCCAACGGATGTCGTTTTCGAAATAATATTCCTCTGATACCTATTTCCGACTACTTCGATTCCAGTCCGAAAAATTACAGTTATATTTTATTGTTGCTTCACTACAGAGTGTTTCTATAGATTACGTCTTTCTGTGTGCACAAGACAGCTTTTGAAATCACGTTTTCTTTCTTCGGCATGACTTACGACATATGTAAGAACAGTTAAACTGTTATTTTATAAGACAAACAGACCTACTTATTTCAACATCCACACATATATGTACATATATAAAGATTATGTAAATACTTACTTGATAAGGTATAATTAAATTTAATCCGCCATTGTCCATCATTACTTTATCAATCAATGAAATGTACAGCTCCCAAAGATTTTCAAAAGTTTTTTTCCAATTAAGAAAAAAATAAATAAATGTAAGGCGCGAAAACCTCCGAAGAGATCTAAGGCCGAACTTAACTTCCAATTTGCGTCGTGCTCGTTTTATGCCGACTCCGAACGGCATCTGCAAAGCAGATGAGTTTTCACTGAGAGCTTTTCATGGCAGAAATGCACTCGGAGCGCTTGCCAAACACTGCCGAGGGGCGACTCCGCTTAGAAAAATTTCTTCTAATTGAAAAACCTTATTTCTAAAATTTTGATGTTGCTTTGCCCGGGGTGCGAACCAGGGCATACGGTGTGGCAGGCGGAGCACGCATACCATCACACCACGGTGGCCGCCGACCAAGAATTTGCGTTAAATTAGATAGCTGAGAGTGACTACCAGTGACACACCTTCGCATCTTTAATAATCATTGGCTTTCATCAAAAAAAGATGCAATGTAATCAATTACTCCCACACAATGGATGTTGTGTTTTAGCGTAATGGCAAGACACTAGCCAAAACTTTTTAAAGCCCCAGTGTACCGGTCAATCTGAGTGGGTCTGGTGTTCAGTCTGACCTAGCGTGGGAAGACATACAATGGTTCGGCGACCGAGCACCTCAGTCTTTGCGTGTCTATTGACTAAATCAAGATAAACGGGGCGTTTGTGTAGCAGATCTTCGAAGTATGATCAACGGAGCTAATTTTTAATAGTATTCGGGTTATACTTTCGATTTATACTATCTGATTAACCCTAACCACAACTAGAGAAGTAGGTATATATACCACAGCGGGTTAGGGGGTTAGAATATACCCGCGTTAGGTATGTCTGTCGTAAGAGGCGACTAAAATACCAGATTCAAGGGGTTGTGTAGCGCAACCTTTTCAGGTTTCCATCGCAATATATAGCTTCTCCAAACCAATTGTCAACCTCACCTATCCGTGGCGAATCCTGTTTCATTAACAGCCGAGTCTCTGGCGACCCCAACTCCTTATGGATCTAGGGGGTGGGAGGGCGGTATTGCCTAGAAGGTCGTATGTGGTCATAACAAATCGTTCCCGAGATGGTTGGGCTTGGTACCGGAACGTACCGGAGCTGCATCCGGCAAAGGACCATCAACTCGATAACACTCCTCAAGGCCTTCGGGGAGTGTCCATATCGCTACAACAACAACAAGTAGGTGTATACATATATAATAAAAATAAATAAATGTAAGGCGCGATAACATCCGAAGAGATCTAAGGCCGAGCTTCTCTTCCAATTTGCGTCGTGCTCCTCTTGATTTTCCCTACAAATTGGCCGGACGGGACCTACATGTTTTATGCCGACTCCGAACGGCATCTGCAAGGCAGATGAGTTTTCACTGAGAGCTTTTCATGGCAGAAATACACCCGGAGCGCTTGCCAAACACTGCCGAGGGGCGACCCCGCTTAGAAAAATTTTCTTCTAATTGAAAAACCTTATTTCTAAAAATACATATATAAGTATATGTAAATAAGTAAGAAATATTTACATATATACTTAACACACATTCTTGTTGAATTTCTTTGTTCTTACAACTCTACTTAGAACTTCCACCATACCCCATTTAATTTGTTATCAGAACTGGATTTTGGTCGAGCCCCTTAATTAAATTTGTAGCGTGCAATAAACAAAGCGAATTACAATATTTATATAACCTAGTAAATATATATATGTACACACATCCATACAAATTGTAGATGTATGTAATTAGGTTTATGTTTTATTGGATATTACAGTAATTAATCCCGGTCAAAAAACTTTTTAATCAATAAAATGCACACAAACAACTCCGCAGATACCATGCGGATAGGGTATCGAAATGATCTTTGGTTTATGGGCTTTTTGAGCCTCCGACTGCCTTCGGTGAGTCTTTAAGCTGTTGTTGTTGTAACGATAAGGTTGCTCCCCGAAGGCTTTGGGGAGTGTTATCGATGTGATGGTCCTTTGCCGGATACAGATCCGGTACGCTCCGGTAACGCAGCACCATTAAGGTGCTAGCCCGACCATCTCGGGAACGATTTATATGGCCACATTAAACCTTCAGGCCATCCCTCCCTCCCTGTTCTTACATATCGGCGAGCTCTATAGTAGCAACGACATTGGGGGCACATTAGCTCGGCCAAATATTTCCTACTTAATCCCCTTTTAGCCAATTATTGTCCCATAAGCATAAATAGGGCTGAAGGCTCAACTTGATTTACCTACGTCTGACTATACTGCGCTTAAAAAAATGTGGGTATCTACATTCTTACTTAAACGGACATATCAAGCTTATCTTGTTTGTAACTTTCCAGCAAATGGTGTTTTGAAAATAAGTATTGTAACGAATTTTAGGAAATTCCACCAATTCCAAACCTTCTGCTAACGTTCGAATCGCTAAACTGTTAAATAAATCACTCCAATGTTCAGTATTGCAATATGGTCTTTATTTAATCTACTTGGGAGTAGTACAATTATACTTCAATATCACGTACTTCACAATCAAACTGATTAGTCATCCCCCCAGCTTGCGCTGCTTTTATACTCTCTGTAGCCTCATCCGCATATTTCTCCAAAGGTCTAGACGTTTCACCTTCTAGAATCTCCTGCTTGGTTAACAGCGATATACATGTATATTTGTAGTTTATGCGTTTCTCATAGTCATGTGCGTATGTATGTGTGAGTAACTACTTCGGCTGATGGCTACGTGTGTGTGTGTGTGATAACATATCTCTTCGTCGCCTTCTACATAAGAGTGGCTACTTTATTGTTGTTGTGCATTTATGTAGTAGCAGCTTGTGATGCTTATATTCGTCACAGTATGTTGGACTATTTATTTAGAATTGACGCCTTTGCAAAGCACTAATCCTCGAAAAAAATGCAGATACCTACATTCTTCATTGGGACGGCAATACAGAGATAATGTTTTCGCAAAAATCTGAGTCGCTTTGCGTACAGTCCTACACCTCGTGAAAGGATTGCTGGATTGATTCGTCGTCCTACTTATCCTAGCAATTTCTGCAGAAAAAATTTGTTGATATATGCTATCGTATGAGCATCGGTACCACATCACAATGTTCATTGCTTACATTCCTTATTATAATTACTTCAATTTTACATAATAAGAGAGTTCTTTAGTCTTCGTTGCTGCTGTTGTTGTAGCGCTAAAGGCAATCTCGAACATTTTAGGGAGTGTTATCGATGTTGACGACCAACAACAACAACGACCTTTTGGCGAATATAGACCCGGTAAGTTGCGGTAACACGCACCATTCAGGGACTACCCCGACCATCTCAGGAACGATTTAATGCGACAACGTTGAAAAACCTATAAAGATTTATATTGCGCTTATTGACCTTCTTCACTTATGGTTGGAAATGCCGTACCCTGTTCCTCGGGCGTAATTCTCTAAGCGGTACGATTTCATGCCCACACATTGGGTCCTTCGAAATCAAACGGGTAAGTTATTCATGCACCGCACTCACCTTAATGTTTAGTGTTTGGAGGCATAGTACCTTAAAACATTTTTTTGGTAGAATGCCTTGGATGAGAATAATTGCTTGATCAGCTCACATCGTTAAACCTTTAGCATAGATCAATTCCGCTTCGCTGTGTAAATGGGCTCAGACTCCATAAGTTACTCTAATTATCAAAAGACTTACTAATAATCTGCAACACTTTGCAGCCATCCGGTTGATGCCACGAATTTCCTAGTTGGATGGTAACGTACAACTTTTGCCTCCTCTTTTTTACACAATGTTCAATATGTCCTAAATACGTTTAGTTTTTACTTTAACGCTATTTTTGCTTTTAATTTATTTTATAAGCTTAGATATATGTTTTTATAGTAAATAATCATAGTGGCTATCTTCCCTGGAATATCTGAAGCGTCCATATAATATAAAATATACATAAAAATACTTAAAAAAAACAACTATTCTACGCTATTAACTTAGTTATGCGATATAACCAGCCAAGATACAATGAAAAAGAAGAGAAAAATTGGATACACGGCAAGTGGTTTACGATTGGGCGGTTGGCTTTCGCCAAGAAATATAAATGATGCTGTAAAAAATTTATAAAAAGCTATTAAATTAAAATATGTCATAAAATTCTTAATGCACATACCATAAGTGGCCCAAACAAAGCCCAATGTAGTTGTTAACAAACGCAAAAAGAACGCCAACTTTGTATGAGCAGCAATCAAAATAACACGACACACTATTAATGCTATCGCAACAGGCGTAAGGCAATAGCCTAGCACACAAACAGATTGAAAAAATGACCTATAATGGGAGGAACGTAGGGTGAGTATGAAATGCAATGAATTACAAAGAAGCTTACATTTTACCGCCAAGCAATTTCGAATTGAGCGTTACAATAGCAGCACCTATCCATACAATAACAAATACTTGTGCAAATTCTGGCCCACCATCATACATGCTATCTGCTGAACCTTGCAATATTGTAGCCATAAATGTGCAAAGAACAAGTGGACCCCAGAGATCCCCTGCAAACAAAATGTAATGCAAATACAGATTTTTGCTATAAGGAAGTGGCAAGGGGCAATACGTACAATCACGCAGCAAACTAGATTTTTCTTTTGGATATAGCACATGATAAAATTTGACCCCAACAGCACGTACATCGCGTAGCTTTAAGATAAGAAGTTAAAAAAATTGTGAATCATTGCTAAATGTATATTGCATTATATCGCACTATCCTTTCAACTTACGAATGTCTCTTTGATGGGCTCGTCCAGTGTATTGAAATCTGGGTCACCAATTTGTGTATTAGTTTTACGTGCGCCTGGTATGGACATGTCTCCCTCCAAATGGGGCGCCGAAATGTTATCCTCGAACATCTATTGCGCGTATGTAGGTGTGTGTGTGTGTAACATGAAAATATACAAACTTGTTTTATAGCAGTACACGTTTACGCTCCAACAACCCTGCTACTTACATCCAATTTGGTGTCCATTGTGTTTTGCTTTTGCTATTCTATTAATTGGCTATTATAATTAAACTAAATGTATGCTGTAAATTTGAGAAACCTCTTTCTTCACTCTAAATTCTTTTATTTACATGAATTAATTGTAGAATGCAGAAACGTCAGCAACGAACAGCTGATTGCCGTATGCTGCCAGTGATGCCAATTTAATAGGGCTAAAAGTGTTTAGCAAGATGGTAAGCTTTTTGTGAACCGGGTTTTTCGGTTTTTATACTCAGTGTGCTTTGCATATTAACTTTGATTGGATAACGGTTGGTTGTACAGGTATAAATGAAACGAGATAGGGTAATAGTCTAGTTGAGGGGTCGACTGCTAATACGCTACCAAAAATATCGAGAGAGTTGTCAAAAGACGCGTATTAATCTCGAGAACACTAATCCGATGGCGGAAAAGAAAAATTTTATCTATGTCGATATATTCGAGTCGAGATATTTGCAGTTGAAGTTGGCGATTTTCAAGTGGTTGTTGTTGTGTTGTACCCACAAAAAAAAATGTGTATCGCCGTGGCGGTAGCCACGGTTATACCACACACCCGGACTTGGCATGGCGTAGCCCAGGGTTATTTTTTATAAGCGCGGCCGAAGGTCGCCAACTCAGAAAGGTGTTCTGCGCAAAAATACTATGGATCCCACCCCCGGTTTCGGAGGTACTCGCGGGTCTTTTTTCGGTTTTTCGTTAATATCTTTTGAACGAGTTAATATTTTTATTTTCCGCCTTCGGATTATTAATACTGATGTCAAGACGCGTCGTTTGACATCTCTCTCGATATGTGGTAGTGTATTAGCACTCGACCCCTCAACTAGACTATTACCCGAGATAGATATAGACTTCCATATATCAAAATCATCAGTGTCGATAAAAAAAATTTGATTGAGCCATGTCCGTCCGTCCGTCTGTCCGTTAACACGATAACTTGAGTAAATATTGAGATATTCTCACCAAATTTGGTACACGAGCTTATCTGGACCCAGAATGATTGGTATTGAAAATTAGCGAACTTTTTATATATATATAACATTCTGGAAAACAAAAAAACTTGATTATTTAGTAAATAATAAACCTAAAATGGACGTGGCACCGCCCACTTGTGATAAAATCAATTTTACAAATATTATTAACCATAAATCAAAAATCGTTAAACCTATCGTAACAAAATTCGGCAGAGAGGTTGCCTTTACTGTAAGGAATGCATTGAAGAAAAATAAACGAAATCGGTTAAGGACCATATAAAATATTTTTAAAAGGATCGTGGACGAATAAAATAAGCTATATATTTGCAAAAAGAGCTTTATATCAATGGTATTTCATTTCCCAAGTGGATTTATAACAGTAAAAAGGAAAAAATTCAAATTTAAAAAAATGGGCGTGGCACCGCCCCTTTTATGACTAAGATATTTTCTATGTTTCGGGAGCCATAACTCGAAGAAAAATTAACGGATCGTAATAAAATTGGGTACACAGATTTTCCCTAAAGCAGGAAATATTTCTAGAAAAAATGGACGAGATCGGTAGAAGACCACGCCCACTTTTATATAAAAGGTTTCTTAAAGGGTCGTAGACGAAAATAATAAGCTATATCTTAGCGAAAAAGAGCTTTGTATCAATAAAATTTTACTTTTTAAATTGAATTATAACATTAAATTGGAAAGCACTAAAATTTTTGAAAATAGGTGTGGCACCGCCCCTTTTATGACTAAGCAATTTTCTATGTTTCGGGAGGCATAACTCGAAGAAAAATTAACGGATCGTAATGAAATTGTGTACACATATTTTCCTTATAGCAGGAAATATTTCTAGAAAAAATGAACGAGATCGCTTAAAGACCACGGCAACTTAGACATAAAAGAAATTTAAAAGTGTCGTAGACTAGAATAATAAGCTATAACTCAGCAAAAAATAGTTTTGAATCAATGATATTTCTCTTATCAAATTTTATTGTAAGAGGAAATGGGGAGAAATTTTTTTTTAAACGGGCGGTGCCACGTGTTATGTAGAAAAGTAATTATCTGAAATGAAATGTGCAATTGAAGCTCACGCTGAGTATATAATGTTCGGTTACACCCGAACTTAGACACCTTTACTTGTTAGCGTTAATATTTAAATGTTTCAAAACGTTCGCCATCATGCTAATAAGCATTCTTCTTCTTGCAGAGATAAAATTAGGGGAAGTGCTTAGTAGCCTTAAGTTAATGTTGATGGTCCTTTGCCGGATATAGATCCGGTTCGTTCAGTTAACAAGCATTAATAAAGTCATAGCCCGACAATCTCGGGAAGGATTTAATACAACTCCATTGATCATTCTTGGCCATCGCTTCTTCAATCCTCTAATAGGCATTACACACTTGTTCTTAAAGTTTTTGCAATATAATTTAAACCTACTCAAGCAGTGTAGCTGTTATCGTTGTTGTTATAACTTAACAAATATTTTCCGATGTGCAGATGTGGGCAGTCCCTTGCGGGATATGAATCATGTATGCTGTGCTACTAGCACCTTCTGGTACCTCACTGACGGTCACTTCATCCGCCAACAATGCCCGAACGAAAAATACCACTAAAGATGTCATAACGCCGAAGTAGGTTTGTATTCAAACCAAATTTGAAAAAGGATGAAAAAAATTCATTCCAATATATATATCAGTTTTGTGGAGTGTTACCCGACTGCCGTTCGAATGATTTGATTTTGCCAAGTAGCAGTATTTCCTCAGCTTACTCGACTCGTCCATTCATCCATTCATGGATTTACTGAACAACTTTCTAATACTCGTCGAGCTTTTAATATTGCACAATACTTTTAAGATCTTTCTATTCAAACCGAAGGGAATGTTCGCTTCTGAAGGAAACTCCACCGCTTTCAACTTCCATTAATCGAAGTACAGTACAGCCGGAAAATATTAGAACAAGATGAAAAAAGTTGTTTTTTATCAGTATCTTTTATTAAAATATGATTCACATATTCGCAGTAGTTTTGTACATTCAACGAAGTTCTAAGATCCGAAGACATTTTTAATGAATTTTACTGAAAGTTCTATCAAAATTTATATGAAAACAGTGAGTATGTTACTTTAAGCGATTTTCTTGAAAATGGCCACCTTTTGCTTTGATGACTGCAGCGGACAATTTCGGCAATCCTTTAGATGAGTTTTTGAAGTGTTGATGTGGAATATTATTCCACGCTTCATTCAAACAATCTCAGAAGGATTGTTGGCTTTAGACCTCTTACAGGTCGATCCAATTCTTCCCACAATAGCTCGATGTGATTTAAATCGGGGGATTTTGGTGGCTACTCCATTGTATCAAGGTCACCTGTCCCTTTTCTTTTCGTTCTAATTAAGAAGTAAAATGTTTTGATGTATGTTTCAGATCGTTATCTTGTTCGTAAATGAATCCACGACCATAAAATTAATGCCTGATTGTATTGGAACAGTTCGAATTTTGGTTCGTCTGACCATTAAACTGATTTCCACAGATCAATCGTCCAGTCAATAAGTTCTCGAGCGAAGTGGCTTTCTGACAGCAATGCTTCCAATCATACCTTTTTCTTTAAGCCCGCCTTTGGCTGTCGTGAGCGATATTGGTGAATCCAAGTCTTCATTGATTTCAGCACGAATTTATGATGCAGATTTCCGTCGATTGGCCTTACTTATTGCATATATTTTGTTGTCGATTCTTTGATTTGTCTTTTTTGGTCGACCAGATCCTTTTCTTTTAGTATTCGGTCCAGTTTCTCGATATGTTCTAATGTATGAACTGAACACAGAGATATTTTCAAAAGTTTGGCTATTTATCGATAGTTTTCCCCTGTTTTTTTTGCAAAATAATGACGTGAGCTCGTATTTTGACGATATTTCCATTCGCTTGACCATTTTCAATCTGGAAAAATACAATTCTGAGGCTATTTTTACATCAACATCTTTTTTTATCTTGTTCCAATACTTTCCGACTGTACTGTAAGTCTGTCCGGTGGTTCTATAGATCACACGAATGCCTCCCTTATCTTCAGTCTCCACCTTTCTCCTTCATAAGCACTCGTGTTGAGTATTACCATCAGCTCTTCGTCCCGCCGACATAAAGGAATGCAGCTCCATCCTCCTCCCACAGTTATTTTAACGTTCTAAGTTTGTAAACTGTAACCCCCTGACATAAGCCAAAAACGATTATTGGGTGCAGCATTAACCTTGAGGCCTTCAGTATCAGGGCTGCGGCAACACAAGTGACCAAGCATTATGCCATCGTGGGCATTCATCCGTCCCTGACCCTAAGAACTAATTTCATTATTCTTCTTCTTATAGCAATAAGGAGATTCCCCGAAGGCGGAAAAGAACAATTTTATCTCTGTCCGGAGATATTTGCAGTTGATGTTGGCGATTTTCATGTTGTTGTGCACTGAAAAAAATTGTGTGTACAAAGGGATTTTGCACGCATTTAATTTTGATCCCACCCCATTTGTGGACCGGCCAGGGTAATATTATATAAGTGCGGCCGAAGGCCGCCAACGCAGAAAGTGTTCTGCTATGGATCCCACCCCCGGTTTCGGAGGGACCAGCGGGTAATTCTCGGTTTTTCGTTAATATCTTTGAATGAGTTAAAATTTTTATTTTCCGCCTTCGGGATTATTAGGCGCGTCGTTTGACACATCTCCCGATATTTTTAGTAGCGTATTAGCAGTCGACCCCTGTTCTAGACTATTACCACGAATTTATTAAAATCAAAACTCAACAATTTTTATTATTCCTTTTTTGTTGGTTTATAATTTTTTATTAACAAATACTTTTTTTAGAAAACACAGAAATTTTATGAAAAAAAAATATTTTAAATACAGATGATAGACAAATAAATATATTTATAATTACATTAGACATTATATGGTTGTTGTTGATATGCAAATATAAACATACATTTGCATATAGTAATTTTAGTTTGTTGCTTTATGTGTTTTTGTTTTTGTGTTTTACTTATACACAAGTATAAAAATGTGTTTTTGTTTTTATAAATAAAAGTGTCTAAACAAAAATTAATTTCCTCATTTATTTTTTATTTTTTTTTATATTTTTTTGGAATTTTTTTATGCTCAACACAAAATTTATTGCTTCTTCTTAACTTCATAGATTGCCTGAATGGCTCTCAGTAGATAGCCAACCTCTTCGACTGTCTTGATTTGATAGTTAGCATAAGTTTTCAGTGTTGGAAGCTCAGAAACGCGGAAAGTTTTTCCCAAACCATGTAAAACTTTCATAGCATCCTCATCTGTGGTGTCATCACCGACGTAGATAATCTTCAGTTTATTGGCCCCAATCAGCTTCGAAGTGTTTTTCCAAAATCATTTTAGCACCCTCACCTGAAAACAGGGAAAAATAAATATGAATAAAATATTCTGCATGGTTGATTCGTGTAAAAAACAACTTTTTAAACTAAATACAGGGTGCTATAGGAAAATGCACATGTGAGAACTATTTTGGGATGCACAAAACATACTTTCACAATTTTTAAATCGCCAAAAGAAAAAAAAATTATATAAATTACTTATATGGTCCATGATCTTTACTCCCTTCACAATATTACCCTGGCATCTCTTCTGAAGTACACGATCCTATTGCGCGACGAACGAGGAGAATAAACACATACTTTCTGTAGCCTTGAGAGACTGCCGCCTTTGTGTAGAGGTTGCCTGCTCGCTTACCACAACAAAAATCCGGGAAAAAAAACATGAACATATTTGGGAAAAGTACTGATCGGAATCGTTCCTTGGCAGAGGTTTGGCAAACACTCCGAGTGTATTTCCGCCATTGGAAAAGCTTCTCAGCGAAGATTCATCTATCTTGAAGTTGACGCCCTTCGGCGTTGGAATAAAACCTGTAGGAAGTGCAGACCACAATGTCAAAGGACGCCAAAAAGACAGTGGTTAACTACTGAGTGTTCAAATGGTCCCCCGATGCCCCGACAAAAGGAGCTTCTAACTTCCCGTTAAGAAACAAATGTAGTAAGTGAAGGAGCAACTACTGTGTTACTACAGTACTTTGTCCACAAATTAACAATTTGTGAAGGGTCTTAGTACGCAGACGAATACAAGTAATGTGCCGCTCAAAGCATTAAAACAGATATGTAGTACCAGCCTGTCATTTTGGATGAGTACCGGGCATACTGAAACACAGTAAGAAATTCCTTGCTGTGAGATAAGCAAGCCCCAGGTTTGGTAATAAACCAAATATTTATTTTATTTTTAAAAATTTATTTTTGTTTATTTTTTGAGTTTAGATATTTTAATACTAAATAGAATTTCTTTTTTTTTATTCAAAAATTTTAAGTTAACATGAAAACTCAATTAAAAATTATTTTAAAAATTAAAGTAAAGAGTGCAAGTAGTTAACACTATACCAGGCACCCCTTAGAGAAGCAAAATTACTAGTGGAAATGCCTTTTACATCAGCTGGAGCGTAGGTGAGAGCAAGACTATTCCATAGTAACCTGTATTCTCATTAATGAGACCACCAACAGTGCCAATCCATTCCAAAGAAGGAAGATTGGGCAAGGTTATCTGAGATGGCATTCGACTAAATGTAAGGCAATCCGAATAGCAGTCTGGCCTCCTTCGACTACACGGAGGTGTACTCGCGGCTGCATGTTGATAAAATTCATGAACCAGCATTCCTAAGATTTTTTGGAGAACTAATTTTTGAAACTGGAGACTCGGTCTTTTGTGTGAAGACCTAGTCTATCACCTGAAAAGGTTGGCCACATTCTTTAATTGTGGTAATCTCAATGCTTGTAATGGATTGTAAGTGCATCAAAATTGACAGCGCTCACAATTGCTAGTTGTCTATATATAACTGAATCGTCGAGCCTTTGAACCTAGATTCTGATACGCAGCGGACCAAAGTGAAAATATCCTGTATCATTATGAAAATAAGGAGGCCGACTTTTGCGGCCGACACCCGAACAACGTTTGGGAAGACGTGTCCCTCTTCTACCCAGAACATGAACTTCCATAGAATCTAGAAGCTGTACTTGCCAAACCGGAAAGAAAAAAGAAAGAAAAGAACAAATAATAAAGAAACAAAGTAAAAGTAAAAAAGGTTAAAAAATGAAAAGCGAAACAGAACAGAAGAAAATGGATTAATGAATAAAGAGAAACGAAAATATAATAAAGATAATAAAGAAATATAATAAAAATATAAAATAAATGACACAAAATTAAGGTTAAAAATAGAAATAAAAAAAAGTGATCAGACAAAAATTATAAAACAATAGTAAAAGAAAAAAACATGAATAGAGAAGTAAGGAAGGCTAAGTCGGGCTGTAACCGCACTATATACATACTCAGTGAGAGCTATGGAGACAAAATAAGGAAAATCACCAGTAGGAAAATGAACCTAGGGTACCCTGGAATGTGGTTGTATGACATGTGTATCAAATGGAAGGTATTAAAGAGTATTTTAAGAGAGAGTAGGCCATAGTTCTATGGATGGACGCCATTTAGGGATATCGCCATAAAGGTGGACCAGGGCTGACTCTAGAATGTGTTTGTACGATATGGGTATCAAATGAAAGGTGTTAATGAGTATTTTAAAAGGAGTGATGCCTTAGTTCTATAGGTGGACGCCTTTTCGAGATATCGCCATAAAGGTGGACCAGGGGTGTCTATAGTTGTACGATATGGGAATCAAACGAAAGGTGTTACTGAGCATTTTAAGAGGGAGTGGGCATTAGGTCTATAGGTGGACGCCTTTTCGAGAATGTCGCCATTAGGGTGGGCCAGGGTGACTCTAGAATGTGTTTGTACGATATGGGTATCAAATGAAAGATGGTAATGAGTATTTTAAAAGGGAGTACTCCTTAGTCTATAGGTGGACGCCTTTCGAGATATCGCCATAAAGGTGGACCAAGGGTGACTCTAGAATGTTTGTACGATATGGGTATCAAACGAAGGTGCTACTGAGCATTTTAAGAGGGAGTGGGCATGAGGTCTATAGGTGGACGCCTTTTCGAGATATCGTCCATTAGGGTGGGCCAGGGGTGACTCTAGAATGGTTTGTACGATATGGGTATCAAACGAAAGGTGTTACTGAGCATTTTAAGAGGGAGTGGGCATTAGGTCTATAGGTGGACGCTTTTCGAGATATCGCCATTAGGGTGGGCCAGGGGTGACTCTAGAATGTTTGTACGATATGGGTATCAAACGAAAGGTGTTACTGAGCATTTTAAGAGGGAGTGGGCATTAGGTCTATAGGTGGACGCCTTTTCGAGATATCGCCATTAGGGTGGGCCAGGGGTGACTCTAGAATGTGTTTGTACGATATGGGTATCAAATGAAAGGTGGTAATGAGTATTTTAAAAGGGAGTAATCCTTAGTTCTATAGGTGGACGCCTTTTCGAGAGATCGCCATAAAGGTGGGACCAAGGGTGACTCTAGAATGTTTGTACGATATGGGTATCAAACGAAAGGTGTTACTGAGCATTTAAGAGGGAGTGGGCATAGGTCTATAGGTGGACGCCTTTTCGAGATATCGCCATTAGGGTGGGCAGGGGTGACTCTAGAATGTTTGTACGATATGGGTATCAAAATGAAAGGTGTTACTGAGCATTTTAAGAGGGAGTGGGCATTAGGTCTATAGGTGGACGCCTTTTCGAGATATCGCCATTAAGGTGGGACCAGGGTGACTCTAGAATGTTTGTACGATATGGGTATCAAACGAAAGGTGTTACTGAGCATTTTAAGAGGGAGTGAGGCATTAGGTCTATAGGTGGACGCCTTTTCGAGATATCGCCATTAGGGTGGCCAGGGGTGACTCTAGAATGTTTGTACGATATGGGTATCAAACGAAAGGTGTACTGAGCATTTTAAGAGGGAGTGGGCATTAGGTCTATAGGTGGACGCCTTTCGAGATATCGCCATTAGGGTGGGCCAGGGGTGACTCTAGAATGTTTGTACGATATGGGTATCAAACGAAAGGTGTTACTGAGCATTTTAAGAGGGAGTGAGCATTAGGTCTATAGGTGGACGCCTTTTCGAGATATCGCCATTAGGGTGGGCCAGGGGTGACTCTAGAATGTTTGTACGATATGGGTATCAAACGAAAAGGTGTTACTGAGCATTTTAAGAGGGAGTGGGCATTAGGTCTATAGGTGGACGCCTTTTCGAGATATCGCCATTAGGGTGGGCCAGGGTGACTCTAGAATGTGTTTGTACGATATGGATATCAAATTAAAAGTATTAATGAGGGTTTTAAAAGCGAGTGGCCCTTAGATGTATATGTGAAGGCGTTCTCGCGATATCGACCAAAATGTGGGACCAGGTGATCCAGAAAATCATCTGTCGGGTACTGCTAATTTATTTATATATGCAATACCACTAACAGTATTCCTGCCAAGATTCCAAGGGCTGTTGATTCGCCTTGTAGAACTTTTTCATTTTCTTCTACATAATATGGTAGGTGTCACACCATTTACAAAGTTTTTTCCAAAGTTATATTTGCGTCAATAAACCAATCCAGTTACCATGTTTCATCCCTTTTTTCGTAGTGGTATAGAATTATGGCATTTTTTTCATTTTTCGTAAATTTCGATATCGATAAAGTGGGCGGTGGTTATGGTCGGATTTCGACATTTTTTATACCAAGATAAAGTGAGTCAGATAAGTACGTGGGCTAAGTTAGTAAAGTTATATCGGTTTTCTCAAGCTATTGTGTTAACGGCCGAGCGGAAGGACAGACGGTGGGGACTGTGTATAAAAACTGGGCGGGCTTCCACCGATTTCGCCCATTTTCGCAGAGAATAGTTACCGTCACGAATCTATGCTCTACCAAATTGAGAAGGATTGGTAACTTTTTGTTCGACTTATGGCAGTATTAAAAGTATTCTAGACAAACTAAATGATAATGGGCGGAGCCACACCCATTTTGAAAATTTTCTTTTATTTTGTATTTTGTTGCATCATGTCATTACTGGAGTGTTGAATTTTGACTTATTTTACTTATATACAGTAAAGATATTAAATTTTTTGTTTAAAATTTGAATTTAAAAAAATTTTTTTTTAAAAAGGTGGCGTGTTCTTCACCAATTTTGCTAATTTTTATTTAGCACATATATGAGTAATGTAGAATAACGTTCCTACCAAATTTCATCATAATATCTTCAACGACTGCCAAATACAGCTTGCAAAACTTTTAAATACCTTCTTGTAAAAGTGGGCGGTGCCACGCCAAATGTCCAAATCTTACTAATTTTCTATTCTGCATCATAACGTCAACCATCTACCAAGTT
>JARSSU010030081.1:0-52946 GCA_029619165.1 Eurosta solidaginis | reverse complement strand
TTCATAGTTTAAGTCGCTTAAACAATGCGCATTCGGAAAATATCTTGTTATCAATGTTGTTTGATGATAGCAAAGAAAGCGCGACTGTGCCATCAAGAAAATTCTACGCTATCGAACCGATGTTGACGAACCAATGGAACTAGAGTTTATAAAAACACGGATATAAACTTTAATTGCACAAGTTATACGGAAATGATCAATTTGAATGATATAAATATCGTATTTGAACCACCATTCACGCGAAGCATTCCGTACGATACATTGAAAGAATATTTAAATCAAGATGATCCACCGTTTAATGATCCAAAATTCCATCACACATACAAGGAACGGAACGACATGTTCAATTGCTAGTAGCGTTTCCAAACGGGTTATACCGGAAAATGTAGAGGCTGTTATGGCGACGACATTAGAGAGCCGTGCGAAATTGCCCAGACTTGAAAGTAAAAAAGACTTCACACAATAATTTTTTTTAGTTTCTTTTCTATAACTCACTTAAATAAATTTTTCATTTTACATATGTTCTGACTAAATAAATTTCTTAAGAGAAAAAATAGATATTATTATAAATAAATAATAAATATTATTATAAATAAATAAAACATATAGGCATTTCGCAAATTTTTTCATGTAAAGTGAAAAAACCGGCGATTTTTTGAAATGTTGTATGGTGAACCCCCAGAGGGGTTCCAGGGGGTGTGCCACTGGCATCGGTGGGTCGGGCCTCCAAAGTTAGTGGGGGTCGGTCATACATTTGGACTCGATTGGAGCACTCTAAATGGGTCAAAGTGGGATTTTTCAAAATTTGTCCCTACCCAAAAGTTCGACCCAAATTGGGGGGACATCAGAATCCGTTTTAGATATATGGTTCCTTCGGCAAAGTTTCTTATTTTAATTCCTAGAATATGATTTTCACAGAGCAATGGGCGATTTTTTTTGCCTCCCCACAAATCGACCCGGCCTAATAAATACATATGTAATATGTAAGTGTGACACAAAACGAAAATTTCGAAAAGAATTGAGGATACCTTCATAAAAATGAAATAAAAATATAAAAAAATTATGTAAAGGGAAACAAAGCAGAAATTATTAAATTAAATAAAAATTAAAGAAAAAAAAATAAAGTACTTAAAGTGCAAAAAAATTAAGTGAAGTGAATAAACAGTTCCATATAAAAACTCAATAAGTGCACTTGGACTTTTTCCGGGTTTTAATGTTATCATTGTGGAAATATGAAGATTCTAATGGTCGGATTTTTAATGTTGGGATTCCAGTTGGGATCTATGTAATTTATATTAAATTTATAAGTCTCCATCTCATAAATATATATATCCATATCTACTATAAAATATCGTCTGTGAACGATATAATACCAAGATATAACAAAGCAGAATAAACTAATTATTCACGCAAACATAATTACTAAAGTAAATTAATTTTATAACTTTAAGCGACATAAACAAATTAGGGTTATGGGATCTAAGAATCCGATATAATGGGCATATAATCCAACAAAGTTAGCCTAATAATAAATATAGTAGGATAATATACGGTCTATGCAATACGGGCGCTATGATGCCGGTTGCCGTTTTGACCTAAAATCAAAAACGTTTTTGGGACGTTTTTTTCGTTTAATATACAACGTGCAACTTTCCGATTCAGTCAAGTTGCTTTTAAATAATAATAAACCAATTTGAAATAAGAGAATATATAATAAAATAAAATAAGAAATAAAATAAATTAGCATAAAAGGCAATATAAAAAATTTAATGTTGTAACGTAGCAAGATAACGTAGCATAACATATTTAAAGTATTTTATAAGACAACTTTATGGCAACTCCTTTCACTTTAAAACTTTCGTTACCATGGTAATAGTAGTATAACTGAAGAACTATGTTTGGTTCTTTCTTTCTTTTGCATTTGCATTGTATAAAATATTTCTAACAGGATTGCCTTAAAATAATTTTGCTCTGGCGCAGACTATAAAAAGGCTGCGCACCTTAATTTTCAATCATTTCGTTTTGCGATCGGCGACATTTTTGCGAACAATAACAAATAATTATAACGAAACGAACCAGCTGTTTTCGATTTTCATTTGAACGAGAGTAGAAATTAACAATTTAAACTCTACAATGTTATATTTTTGTAACTTTTTTTTTGTTCAGTATAAGACGTACTTTATCTAAAATGAGGATTAAATCTGCAAATGCAAAAACATTTTCGGGCAAATTTGCCATTAATTGTTATAAATAAATCAGTTAGTTTCAACAAAAGTTAACTCATTATTTGTGATTTCATGTTTTTTTGAAAACAACTAAAATAAAAACAAAGAATCTGTTAAATAAAGACTTATGTATTTACGTGTAAGTGAAATTTGCCACAAAAAATGGGCCGGTCAAAAATTAATTCTATTTAAGATTTTTTGGTACGCTACAAATTATTTTGGAAAATTTTTTAGGATTTTGGTAGAGGCTATTATAGGTAAGTGGCAACAATGGGAAACCATATTTGTATGTAGGTGAAACATTTGTGCTTTCGAATTTAGCGGGAGACATAAAGATTTAGGTCTTTGAAATTCGCATTAGAACACTTAGATAATTGTTCCCAAAGATGGCGCGCATGTGAACGAAAATGAATTTCGATATTTGGAAGAATGTTCGAATTTACAAAAACTTTTTCATTAATTATAAACAAATAGAATAATATTTGTTAACAAAAATAGGCCTGTGCGCGGCGGCTATCCATACGAATCGATTCATATAACTTTTATATGATTTACGTATGCTAAGTATGCGAAAGAGCCTGTCAATTGATTGTATGGAAATTTTGTTAGCGTATTAATATATATGTAGATTTCTTAAAAATGTGTATAAGGCAATTTTCTAATACCCACTTGTACATTACAAATAAATATCCCAAAAAGTACGAACTGACGCCTCTTATTATTTCAATCTTCTCTAACATAAAATAGTTTTCTACTACAATTTTCGCTGAAGGGGATTGAATTAATCCCCTTTTTCCATACCATGTAAAAGCAACCCTCCCTGATTTTTAAATTTGTGAGTTTCAAAGCTCTGTCGTTATAAGAGAACAAACCTTTGGTAATTGAATCATGGGTTAATATCAAAACATAAAACAAATATTATTTAATAATTTGGGAAAAATTTAAACAACGTGACATCAGGACGGACAAGGCGACAGTTGTTTCGATTATACCTTGTAAACCTCTTCAAAGCCAACACAAACAACAACTAAGGCATGACGTGGCTGAATGCGTTTGTAACACGTTCAACTATCGTAGGAGTGCGGGTTCAAATCCCACTCCCGTGAGAAAAGGCTTTGAAGAGATTTACAAGGTATAATCGAAACAGCTGTCGCCTTATCCGTCCTTGATGTTTAAATTTTTCCCAAATTATTAAATAAAATTAAAAATTGCTTCAAATAAATGTTTTCATAAATTTAAAGCAATACGGGCAATCCCCGATTAAATCATACATAAAACAAAATTGTTTGCCACTAAATATTCGCAGGCATATTTTAAATTTCGAGAAATAAAAACCAAAATTTGCATTATTATTTCTCAGAACTAGCAAATTGACTGCCACATCAGAAGGCAACAAAGCAAATATTTAAATATTTTCATACTTACACATAAATTATTACAAAAATATGTAAATTTGACAAACAAATATTTACATTTACAATGAAAACCAACAAATTTAAGTAAATTTTTTTCTCTAGTAAGTCTTTCCAGTTCGCTTCCAGGCACACACACACACAAACATGTCAGTTGGTTGGCATTTCTGTGGAAAGCGAATTTTAATTCGTTATTTTTTTTTAATGTTTATTACTTTTCTGCGGTTAAGATATATTGTGGGATGTTGGGTGTATGAATGTAGGTGTTTGTCTGTGTGCATGTGTGTGTGTTAAAATTGTTGTGCTTTGAAGTGCATAACGATAGCTGCACGCTCAGCATATCCTTACATTAAAGGTCATTTATCAGCAGAAAAACCCGCACAGCTGCTGTGGTGACCAACAGTCCTTTTCATGCGCCCTAAAAGTCACAGTAAAAAACAAAATTTTTTTAAAGAAAAAATAAATGTTAAGGTTCTTTCATTTATATTCAACAATGTGGAGAAATGCTGCACAAGCACAAACTTGCGGCATTAACTGAACAATTTAACAAGTGCACAAGTTCGAAAGTTAAATATTTAAGAACGTACTATAATATCTTGTGTGTTTTATTACTGGAAAATGAAAGGATGCGTGGCAGCCTGCTCACAAGACACGCGAAAGTTCGGGTAATTCACAAATTTGTATACCTTTCAGGAAAATGAAATGGTATATTAAATTTGTCATGAATCCTTAAAAGAAAAGTACGAATTCCTTAAAGGAAAACAAATAAACCCAACATGTAGCATACCAAATTGATCAGGATGACGAGCTAAAGTTGACTTAGCCTTGTTTGTCTGTCCGTCTGTCTGTTTGAACGCAAACTAGTCCCTCAATTTTTGAGATATCTCAATGAAATTTGACAGCGAGTATATTTTGGTGTCGGATGGGACTATTGTTGCAACCGACCGATGACCCTTATACTATATCCCCATACAACAAATTTTTCGGAAGAGTTTTTTGTTATCTTCCTCAATTTATCAGTAAGAAACTTTATATTTCAACAAACGTAGACGTAGTCAGCTATTGGTCAAGAAACGTGAAACTTTGTAACATCGCATAAAGTACCGTTCTATTTTTATACTCAGCGTGCTTTGCACACAGAGCATATTAACTTTGATTGGATAACGGTTGGATGTACAGGTATAAAGGAATCGAGATAGATATAGACTTCGATATATCAAAATCATCAATATCGAAAAAATTTGATTGAGCATGGCCGTCGTCCGTCCGTCCGTCCGTCCGTCCGTTAACACGATAACTTGAGTAAATATTGAGACATCTTCACCAAATTTGGTACACGAGCTTATATGGACCCCAGAATAGATTGGTATTGAAAATGAGCGAAATCGGATGATAACCACGCCCACTTTTTATATATACAACATTTTTGAAAACACAAAAAACCTGATTATTTAGTAAATAATACACCTAGAATGTTGAAATTTGACGTGTGGACTGATATTGAGACTCTTGATAAAAATAAAAAAAAATTTTAAATAGGCGTGGCACGCCCACTTGTGATAAAATCAATTTTACAAATATTATTAATCATATATCAAAAACGGTTAAACCTATCATAACAAAATTCGGCAGAGAGGTTGCCTTTACTATAAGGAATGCGTTTGAAGAAAAATTAACGAAATCGGTTAATTACCACGCCCACTTTTATGTAAAAAGGTCGTGGATGAATAAAATAAGCTATATCTTTGCAAAAAGAGCTTTATATCAATGGTATTTCATATCCCAAGTGGGTTTATAACAATAAATAGGAAAAACTTTAAATTTAAAAAAATGGGCGTGGCCCCTTTTATGACTAAGCAATTTTCTATGTTTTCGGGAGCCATAACTCGAAGAACAAATTAACATATCGTAATGAAATTGAGTACACATATTTTCCTTATAGCAGAAAATATTTCTAGTAAAAATAGACGGGATCGGTTAAAGACGACGGCAACTTAGATACAAAACAAGTTTAAGAGGGTCGTAGACTAGAATAATAAGCTAAAACTTAGCAAAAAATAATTTGAATCAATGATATTTCACGTTACCAAGTGTTAGTAAAAAGTATTTATCTGAAATGAAATGTACAATTGAAGTTCACGCTGAGTATAGAATGTTCGGTTACACCCGTTTACTTTGTATCTTAGCCGATTATTAGGATATGAAATGGGATTATTGCTCAGCTTCATTATTGAAAGTTTGAATTCAAGTCCTTACTTGTTAAACCTAAAGTTGTGTTCATCAAAAAAGATGGTGTCACTGAATTTTCAAGTCACATCAGTCCGGTTTTTACATTTGAATGCAAGTCAACTGTACGTGGTAATAAATTAAACTAGCTAAAACCTCTTCCATTTACTCAGTCTTTTTTTTATCCCCAGGACTAAATTAAACCTGAGACGCCAATACGAAACAAAAACAAGTAAGGAAGTCTAAGTTCGGGTGAAACCGAACATTACATACCCAGCTGTACACTTGAAATGCTGTTGTTGTTGGTTTTGTGTGCTTAATAGTGTTAGAAGGCTGCGCAATAATACACATACATATGGTTCTATTCTGAAAAATTTTTCTTCAAGTTATGGCTCCCGAAACATACAAAATTGCTTAGTCATAAAAGGGGCGGTGTCACCACCACCATTTTTTAAAATTTGAAGTTTTTCCTATTTATTGTTATAAATGCACTTGGGAATGAAATACCATTGATATATAGCTCTTTTTTGAAAAGATATAGCTTATCTTATTCGTCCACGACCTTTTTAAAAATCTTTTATATAAAGTGGGCGTGGTCCTTAACCGATTTCCTTAATATTTCTTCAAATCATTCCTTATGGTAAAGGCAACCTTTCTGCCGAATTTTGTTACGATAGGTTTAACGATTTTTGATTTATGTTTAATAATATTTGTAAAATTGATTTTATCACAAGTAGGCGGTGTCACGCCCATTTAAATTTTTTTTTCAAATTTTTATAAAGTGTCTCAATGTCGGTCCACACGTTATATGTTATATATATAAAAAGTGGGCGTGGTTATCGTCCGATTTCGCTCATTTTCCATCCGAATGTATTCTGGGTCCAGATAAGTTCGTGTACCAAATTTGGTGAAGATATCTCAATATTTACTCAAGTTATCGTATTAACGGACGGACGGACGTGGCTCAATCAAATTTGTTTTCGATACTGATGATTTTGATATATGAAAGACTATATCTATCTCGATTCCTTTATACCTGTACAACCAACCATTATCCAATCAAAGTTATAATACCCTGTGTGAGGTGAGCCAAGTCTTCTCCCCATCTATTTAGAACAAAAATTGACCTAAGCCTTTTCTATCTAACTTATTTCGGGTTATTTAGAAAGAGCTTCCGTGTAGTAGCTGGTCCTTCACATTCGTGCAACTGCAACAGGATTAGTCTTAAGACTGAGAGAGTATGGAAGGTGAAAAAAGAAGCAGAATGACCACAGCGCTGTCCTGACTTGGCTACCGTGTGAGTAATAAGCCTAACTATAGCTTTTCTTAAAACTTGGCTGAAGAGGTGGCAAGGTTTGTGATGTGGTGGTGTCTTAGAAAGGATTTTCTCAGAGCAGTCCTAGCTACAGGAATATTTACAGCAATGAGACTAGCAGAGCAGAGCGGACTAAAAAGTAAGTCAGGTACATCGGTAGATAGCACAGATGCAGTCGCGGTACATTACAGTATATAAAAGGTACAAGAAGATTTCCTTACGAAATTGGTACTCCTGGAAGATTGTCCATCTACAACATAAAGTGATATAGAAATCTTCAGAATGTCAGCTCCTTGCCGAACTCTTTTTGGTTCCCCTCTTCGTACGTCCATATACACCAACAGAGTTTGACAATTAAATTTGTGAGAAAACATTTAAAATTGTTTTACTGCGTGATGTTTATATGAAAACTTCTGAGTTTTAGTATCAAAGATTGGGCAAGATTTAAAATTGTAGACACAATATACAAAGAGATACAGCAGTTGATAGTTCATCCTAACTTTGGGCATTTATGTGCTCAGAATAAAGCCACAATATTGCACTTAAAAATATCCATTAAAATATATTTCCTGTAGCTCGGTGATGGGTTACCGAACGGAGACTATTTGCCCGTTGTAGTAAGGCTTGTATTCTGTGAAGAACTAGTAACGTGAAAGCGGCCTCGAAGACAACACTGCCAAGACCAAAACGCTTCTAATAAGCAGGACATCATGCACTAATGAGATATAAACATATCGAGTACAGGCTAAGAAAGGACCTAAACCAAGGAGTGCAGCAGTGGGTATCCGGTCGGGTCTAAGGTCATACATAGCTGTACATCACAAGACCCTTTCTATTATGCGAAATAACAATATGTTGATCAGAACGCCGAGATAGTGGTACTTGTAAACAGGCTTTCTAACTTTCAAAAACAAAAATCAGATAGACAAGAAGAAATTCTCATAGCTACCCATAAAGCAATAGTCCAACCGCTTGTGTACTAAAAAGAAGGACACTAGAATAAGCAGCAGGCCTGTCAAAACACTGCGCTCAGGATTGCCGCCGGATATCTTCAAATATAGCTAGATCATCATATACACAGTGAGGAAGGAATATCTTTATTTAGATTACTTTGGGAGTAGTACAATTATACTTCAATATCAAGTACTTCACAATAGCGTGTGTTAATCAAACTGATTCGTTATTGCTCAGCTTGCGCTGCTTTTATACTCTCGGTTTCCTCGTTCACCCATTTCTCCTAAGGTCTAGTAATTTCGTGAACAGCTGTAGCTCATGCTTGGTTACCAACTATATACGTGTATATTTGTATTTTATAGCCATATGCGTGTGTATGTGTGAGTAACTACTTCGGCTGATGACTACATATGTGTGTGAGATATCTCATCACTTCGAGCTGCTGGTTATGTGCGCATGTACATAAGTTTGGCTGCTTACAGTTTTTGTTGTTGTTGAGTATTTACTAACAACTTTTTTACTAACAGCTTAGTGATGCCCTGCCTCCCAGACATATAAAGAGTCATATCTGCAAGCACTCTAAAGAAATATGGTATACAAGAGTTCAGCCGCTGCATAAATAGGCGCTTGAATCATCCACAGACAGTTGCCTAAATCTTATGCCGACAAAAGGTCAGCGAACCCCGTTCTCAGTGTGCAGTACCCAAACCTCACAGCAGAGGAACTTCTACGCGTCTCAGTCGCAAAACTTTGATCAGTATACTGTAATAGGATAAACTCTGAATTATTCATGATCAACGCCGACATACGCCTGTCCGCCTTGGTGTGATGATAACATGCACGCCTAACCTGCCGAAAGTAAAAAGTTTAAGTCACGGGAAAAGAAACACCATTACACTTCTGAAAAAGGTTTAGTAGCAAGGTCCTCACTAGGCAGTGGTTTGGTGGTGGGGTGATATAACGTCAATGGCCAAAGGCTTAACTGACGTTATGGCCACTTCGATCGACCATAATATCAATTTTCCATGAGGACAATAGACTTCAAGATCTTTTTTTTAATTTGTCTTCATGTATTCATATTTAGGAAATTTCCGTTTGACCTTATGACCCATTACGGGAATCATCACCGGCCCGGGTTCGATCCAATTTTTGACTGTAAGTCAATCAGAATGAGGAAAATCACGCGATCTTCTCCACTTTCTACACTTTCAGTTTAATACGTTCTTCTCATATCAGAGAGAACCTCAAAAGACTGGTTTTTCGTCCACGTTTTCTTTAGAATGGTAAAAAAATCTAGGAAAAACAGTGCGGTATCCAAAAATTTGCAATAAAAAAACTCTGTTCTCTTACGACTGAACAAACAATGAAAGCTAACTACAATTCAACAGTTGTTAGCATTTTAATACTCAGAGGTACGAAACAAAAAAATTGACCTTATGACCATTTGAAAAAAATAAATAAATAAAAATTGACTTTATGTGGGATGAGTCTTCTAATCACAGTTGAAGAACTCCTAATGATGAATTCGGACTGAATTCGAAATATCGAGTGATAATAAATTAAAACAAAAACATATTCGTTTGTTTTATTTATAACCGGTCTTGAGCTCATGAAAATTTTAAGATAGTTTATAGTGAGGCCAAAACATTCTTCTTTATGTAGGATGGTCATAATGTTAAAAGCGTCGACTTTGTAACCATTTGAATTTGTCCTAGTGAACGTTTAACATAGTCATAACATCATAGACTTTATGGCCATTTGAATTGGTACTAAAACTATTTGATGTTATGGCCATTGACCTATGTCACTGCTCTGTTTACGCAAGCAATCTTGGCGGGATTCAGTGAAAACTCGTTTGCTTACAGCTGCCGTTAGGAATCGGCGCAAAACATATAGTAGGTCCCGATCCGCCGATATGTATGAACATCGCACAAGTGTTTTTTAATAATAAATAAATAAAAATAAATTTAAGGCGCGATAACCTCCGAAGAGATGTAAGTCCGAGCTTCTCTTACAATTTGCGTCGTGCTCCTCTTGATTTTCCCTACAAATTGGCCGGACGGGACCTACATATTTTATGCCGACTCCGAACGGCATCTCCAAGGCAGATGAGTTTTCACTGAAAGCTTTTCATGGCAGAAATACACCCCGGAGCGCTTGCCAAACACTGCCGAGGGGAGACCCCGCTTAGAAAAATTTCTACTTTCAAAAATTTTCAAGTGCCTTTAAGACCAACTCGTAACATTGTTGTTACAGACGCGCAAAAAGTCTACTAAAACGTAAGTACGTGCTCAAAATGACATAAACTTAAGAGGTAATCATCACGTTTCCAGGATGCATAATCATTTTCGACGGATTTCCAAAACACATTGTGTGTACATGGTATTTTGCTAACGTTGTACCCAGTGGACCAAACTTCGTTTGGATAGAAACACTGCAGGAAAAATGTGATACACTCACCCCAAGCGACAGTTAAGTACACTAATGACTACCACAGAACTGATGATAATCGGATGCACAGCGGGGAAGTTGGTAGACACACTTGTACCAACAGCACAGTTGTTCAACACCAGCTACGAATGAGGCATCTAAAACCACTTTCAAAAGATCTGAAGGAGGGCAATTGGCATTTCTTAGGATATCACAATGTTAAATTTTCAGTAGAAAGCATCGAGAGAAGACAGAATTAGAATTACTAACATCTCCTAATACGTCAGTTCTACGCTACGACGGTGAAGCATTTCTTACTGGCATACGCACAAGTTTTACTTAGACAAACTCGACGTAATCTATGCTGTGATAGTTCCCCGTCTCATTTTCTGGAATTTGGTATGGTTAAGCGATAATTCGGCAAGCTGGGTATCTACGAATCTCTCGAAGCCTACACTCGTACCAGCAATAATTTGTTTCTTAGTTGTGGGTTGAAAACAATAATGTAACTTAGATATAATCTTTAGTTAAACAGCCATACACAAGCTCACACTGCTGTAATAAAACTTTGTACGTATCAGGGGTGTAGTCTGCTTTTTACAAATAAAAAGCAAGATAAGTGCTTGCAAATTTCTAAGAAAAGTTGTGTCGACTACCAGAAATGGGACTCAAAATAACTCAAGAAGTAAACCAATAAGCCAAGAAAAGTTCTTGAAGAGATTTCTGTCCTGATATATCTGATATCACTATTGTTTGCGGTTTCCGAAATACAAACACCTTTGCTTTTTTCAGGCCCGCTGGGAAAATATCCCATTTATCAAACCTATCGCACATTCTATACACGATGATAGCATGCTATCACCGAAATGGAGAGAGCTTATGTCTCCCATGCTATGACCCAACATACCCTAGCGATCTGTTTCCAGGGATCGCTTCGAAGCCAACTCCTCCTCTCGTAAGGAGCTTGTGGTCGCCAAAGCATCTCCCCTGCTCAATATGTGTGCGTATACACTCACTTGTCTGTCGTTCTAAATATAACTAGCCTTGAATCACCAGATGCTAATCTTACACATTACCCAATTTTCACAAAGTAACTAATACGTTTTCGTAAAAAGAATGAAAAGGTAATATGTACATAAAGGTGGCACCAAAACTAAAGTTCCCTCGTGCCCTTCCAATTCGAGGTGGCTTTAATCATCTTCCCAGAAGGATCCATTCTTTTTTTTTATCAAAAATAATAATGTGCGAACATTATGTTGGGTTTAGGAGGGGTCAGTGACCCTTTTACTACAGCCCTAACTACAAATGCCTATATTATTTATGTTTATGTATTAAAGTGACATAAATGGACGGGAAATTCCTTGGAAACGCCATAACAAATTGTTGCCATACAATCGTGTGCGCGCGATGGAGTTTAAGTAGCGAAACAAAGACAAAAACAACAGTATAAAAGCGCAATGATAATAAAGCCACGCGGCTAAAAGGAAAAGGCTTTAATTCCACTTCATAATAGCAAACAATATTTTGAAAGCGCTTATTTTTACGGTATCCAAAAGAGCAGAGCAGAGATGAGGAGAAGGACCAGGATGAGAATGAGGAATGAGGATGAGGATGAGAATGTGAATGAGGACGAGGATGAGGATGAGGATGACATATAGAAGTGAGGATAATGGGAGACCGGAACATTAAATTGGAGAGGAGAGCAAAAGAGGGCGCTACAGAAAACGCTTGAAATGTTTCTAAAATTATGCAGGCTAACCAAATTTCAGGTAGCCAACGTCTGATAGAAAATATAAAAGCGTGATTACCAGGTACTCATGAACTTGGATGCATAAATATCTACAAAATAAATTTTTTGGAACAAATCGATAACTTTTTAATGACTAATCGATAACACGTCTTTTATATATTGTCAACACTCCGATTAGAAATCTGTAATTTTTTGATGATAAATCGAAAATTTTTCGATTATAAACCCATAACCTTATGATAATAAAAAATCCATGTATTTTTGGGAGCATATCGATAACTTTATGATAGTAAATCGGCAACACTCGGTAATGTGTCAATTTTTGATGACAAATCAATAAATTTTCCATTACACTCTTATATATTTTATCGAAAGCTTTCGATAGCTTTTGACAACATTTTCACCCAGTTTTGATAAATAACCGATAACTTTTCTACAATAAATCGATAACTTCTAGATTTTATGTAAGTCGATAACTTTTCGATAATACATCGATCAAAAATCGATATCTCATCGATGAACTTTGTTACTGGTTGCAAATTATAAGAACTCGATAGTAAATCGATGATTCGTCTATACCTCATCGACAACGCACCTTTAACAATCCGATGACTCGTCGATGACTCATATATAACAAACCATTAATACTTCGGCAGCCGCCTTGGTGTGATGGTAGCGTGCTCCGCCATCCACACCGAAGATCCTGAGTTCACGCCCATCAAAATTTTAGAAACAAGTTTTTTCAATTAGAAGACATATTTTCTAAGCAAGCGGGGTCGCCCCTCGGCATGTTTGGCAAGCACGAGAAGTAATAATAATACTAGAAGCTAGAAAATAATTAGGTAGGTCCTAGGTACTAGTCATCACACACCTCATCAATCTAGGGCGTTGATCAGACAATTAAATAAAAGCGTTGGGCGCGTGAAATTTCTAAAAATATGAGACGTAGCATAACCTTATTAAGGTCTAGTTGGTCTTATATATGACTATCAATAGAAATTTGACGCGCCCAAACACTTTTATTTAATTGTCTGATTAACGCCCTAGATTGATGAGAAGTGTGATGACTAGTACCTAGGACCTACCTAATTATTTTCTAACTTTTAGTATTATTATTACTTCATGTAAGTGTAGTTTTCAATAAAAGCGTTTAACTAATTTTTTTTTATTATTTCATTTCAAGTTTTTAGTCTTTATTTAATTGCCTATTATTGTTCTCATTCTATTTAGTTCATTTCTTTACTTACAATTTATTACATCTAAAAATATTTTATGTCACTTTTACCGGACTGTATACTTGTTCCAAATATGCAGTCAAATCGGACCACAAATACACTTTTTTGAACAGTCTCGATCCTTGCGCCATTTCGATCAGCAGCGATTGTAGCTTGTATCGGGAAGTTACTTAAATTTTAATTACAAAATTCGTGCCGGCCAGCCAGCCAAGTCAAGCTAAATAAACCCGTTTAAAAAAGACTTGTTGCGTTATATATAATTCGCCCGCTAAAACTTTAATAAGATTTGAAAGTGAGTGATTACGTAAATAAACCTTTAACAATAAAAAAGTGACTTATAAATAAGAGCTTATTGTAGCATCACTAAGAGGATCACATATTTTTCTAAGTGAGCTGCAGTAAATCAGTAACGTACGCATCCCCCCTGCCTCCTATCCCATACCAAAATTTTTTATTTATCCTTCAAACGCAATAAACGCGACGCTTCTTGCTAAGAAACAAATTCAGTTGAAGCGAAAAATTAATCTTTTAAGATTCAAAAACAAAGCACATGTAACAGGTGTGAAAATTCTTGTATTCTTTTATTTTCACAGCTTGTGTGTTTTTAAATCTTTTTCCAGAGAAACTTTGCTTAGGGGGTGAGCTTGTGAAGAAGCGCTTTAAAGTGTCATGTTTGCTTTAATGATAAATGTTGTTTTTTTTTCTGTGAATCGTTTAGAAATCTAAGAACTGCTTTTGAAATAGGAGGATATAAAAAGCCGCAACGAAAATATTTTTTATTCTTGAAATGGTAGACTCTTTATTATAGCTTTTATGGGTCTTTTTTCATATGCGGAGCTTGGCACATTGACTGGGGTATTGTTGTAAATACGCATTTAATTTTTTTATAATTTTTTTTTAGATTTTGTTCATAAGTCGCAGAAAGGAGAAATTGGTTCAAAATTAAAGCATAATTTTGCGGACAGTGCATCATTATGCATATTAAGCTGGGTTGATTTGCATGGACGAAAGTTAACCTATATCGCGCCATCGATTTTTCGATAGGTTATGGGCTCAGAAAAAAAAGTTCCACTAAGCATACCCAAAAAAATAATTTTCGAGCCTGCAAAATTTGAATTTTTTGACTTTTTTGTCTTTGATTTTTAAGGTTTTTTGCATGACCTACTTAAAACATTTTCATTTGATTTTAAAATTTTCATGTATACCCTGTCCGACTCAAAATTGTCCGCTAAAAACTTTGGCGATAACAGTTTTTTGAAAAAAAAACAATAAATATTTTTTGGGTTTTGAGGAGTTTTTTGGGGAAAAAATTTATTTTTCGCCATTTTTTTTAAGGGTTTCTTCAGAAACCTGCAAAAGTGTTGCCGCTGAAAACGAATTTGTCTCATAGTTCCTATCCCAGTTTTAAAAAAAAATGTTTTTTTCCTTTTTGGGACTTGTTTTGTCGAAGTCGACTTTTTTCATTTTCAAGGCTCCAAATTATATTTATACTCAGTTGAGCAGAGCTCACAGAGTATATTAACTTTGATTGGATAACGGTTGGTTGTACAGGTATAAAGGAATCGAGATAGATATAGACTTCCATATATCAAAATCATCAGTATCGAAAAAAAATTCGATTGAGCCATGTCCGTCCGTCCGTCTGTCCGTTAACACGATAACTTGAGTAAATTTTGAGGTATCTTGATGAAATTTGGTATGTAGGTTTCTGGGCACTCATCTCAGATCGCTATTTAAAATGAACGACATCGGACGATAACCACGCCCACTTTTTCGATATCGAAAATTTCGAAAAACCGAAAAAGTGCGATAATTCATCACCAAAGATGGATAAAGCGATGAAAGTGAGTTGAACTGATGACCCCGCCCACTTTTAAAAGAAGGTAATTTAAAATTTTTGCAACCTGTAATTTGGCATTCGTTGAAGATATCATGATGAAATTGGCAGAAACGTTACTCCTATTACTATATGTATGCTTAGTAAAAATTAACAAAATCGGAGACCGACCACGCCCACCTTTTAAAAAAAAATTTTTTTTAAGTCAAATTTTAAAAGAAAAGTTAATGTCTTTACAGTATATAAGTAAATTATGTCAACATTCAACTCCAGTAATGATATGGTGCAACAAAATACAAAAATAAAAGAAAATTTCAAAATGGGCGTGGCTCCGCCTTTTTCATTTAATTTCTCTAGGATACTTTTAATGCCATAAGTCGAACAAAAATTTACCTATCCTTGTGAAATTTGGTAGGGGCTTAGATTCTGGGACGATAATTTATTTCTGTGAAAAAGGGCGAAATCGGTTGAAGCCACGCCCAGTTTTTATACACAGTCGACAGTGTGTTCTTCCGCTCGGCCCTTAAAACGATAACCTGAGCAAAAATCGATATATCTTTACTAACTCAGTTCAAGTATTTATCTGAACTCACTTTGTATTAGTATAAAAATGGCCGAAATCCGACTATGACCACGCCCACTTTTTCGATATCGAATATTACCAAAAACGAAAAAAATGCCATAATTCTATACCAAATACGAAAAAAGGGATGAAACATGGTATTTGGATTGGTTTATTGACGCAAAGTATAACTTTAGAAAAAAACTTTGTAAAATGGGTGTGACACCTACCATATTAAGTAGAATGAAATGAAAAAGTTCTGCAGGGCGAAATAAAAAACCCTTGAAATCTTGGCAGGAATACTGTTCGTGGTATTACATATATAAATAAATTAACGGTACCCAACAGATGATGTTCTGGGTCACCCTGGTCCACATTTTGGTCGATATTTGGAAAACGCCTTCACATATACAACTACCACCACTCCCTTTTAAAAGTCTCATTAATACCTTTAATTGATACCAATATCGTACAAACAAATGCTAGAGTCAACCCAGATCCACCTTTATGGCGATATTTTTAAATATCGTCATTAAATTCAACAAAAACCATAACTTTAACACATGATTACATACAATATGTACTGTGCAAAGAATAAAATATGCAAGGAAGGCAATTGGGATAAAGTTTACAACAACTAAGGCATGGCGTGGCTGAATGCGTTTGTAACACTTCAACCATCGAGTTCAACTCACATTCCCAGAAGAAAAGGCTTTGAAGAGATTTACAAGGTATAATCGAAACAGCTGTCTCCTTGTTCATCCTAATGTCACGTTGTTCAAATTTTTTCCAAATTATTAAATAAATTTAAAATTGCTTCACAGTAAATGTTTTCATACATTTAAAAGCAACGAGAACAATCCCCGCTTAATTCATATAAATTCTTATTTCTTTTTCTACTTTCGATATTATAATGAAAATTTAATGAGTTTTTTAGCCGAAACTATTTGAACCAATCCCAATTCAAAATAAAGTAGAAACAAGTAAGGAAGGTTAAGTTCGGGTGTAACCGAACATTACATACTCAGTTGAGAGCTATGGTGACAACATAAGGGAAAATAACCATGTAGGAAAATGAACCGAGGGAAACCCTGGAATGTGTTTGTATGACATGTGTATCAAATGAAAGGCATTAAAGAGTATTTTATGAGGGAGTGGGCCATAGTTCTATAGGTGGACGCCATTTAGGGATATAGCCATAAAGGTGGATCAGGGTTGACTCTAGAATGCGTTTGTACGATATGGGTATCAAATGAAAGGTATTAATGAGTATTTTAAAAGGGCGTGGACCTAAGTACTATAGATGGACGCCTTTTCGAGATATCGCCGTAAAGATGGACCAGGGGTGACTCTAGAATGCGTTTGTACGATATGGGTATCAAATGAAAGGTGTTAATGAGCATTTTAAAAGGGAGTATCCTTAGTTCCATAGGTGGACGCCGTTTCGAGATATCGCCATAAAGGTGGACCAGGGGTGACCCTAGAATTTGTTTGCACAATATGGCATCAAACGAAAGGTGTTAATGAGTATTTTAAAAGGGAGTGGGCCTTAGTTCTATAGGTGGACGCCTTTTCGAGATATCGCCATAAAGGTGGACCAGGGGTGACTCTAGAATTTGTTTGTACGATATGGGTATCAAAGAAAGTGTTAATGAGTATTTTAAAGGGAGTGGGCCTTGTTTATAGGTGACGCCTTTCGAGATATCGCCATAAAGGTGGACCAGGGGTGACTTTAGAATTTGTTTGTATGATATGGGTATCAAATGAAAGGGTTAATGATATTTTAAAAGGGCGTGGGGCTTAGTTCTATAGGTGGACCCCTTTTCGAGATATCGCCATAAAGGTGGACCAGGGGTGACTCTAGAATTCGTTTGTGCAATATGGGTATCAAACGAAAGGAGTTAATGAGTATTTTAAGAGGGAGTGGGCCTTAGTTCTATAGGTGGACGCCTTTTCGAGATATCGCCATAAAGATGGACCAGGTGTGACTCTAGAATGCGTTTGTACGATATGGGTATCAAATGAAAGGTGTTAATGAGTATTTTTAAAAGGGGGTGGGCCTTCGTTTTATAGGTGTTCGCCTTTTCGAAATATCGCCATAAAGGTGGACCAGGGTGACTCTAGAATGAGTTTGTACGATATGGGTATCAAATTAAAGTTATTAATGAGAGTTTTAAAAGGGAGTGGTGGTAGTTGTATATGTGAAGGCGTTTTCCAGATATCGACCAAAATGTGGACCAGGGTGACCCAGAACATCATCTGTTGGATACCGCTAATTTATTTATATATGTAATACCTGCCAAGATTTTAAGGGTTTTTTATTTCGCCCTGCAGAACTTTTTCATTCTCTTCTACTTAATATGGTAGGTGTCACAACCATTTTATAAAGTTTTTTCTAAAGTTATATTTCGCGTCAATAAAACAATCCAATTACCTTACCATATTTCATCCCTTTTTTCGTATTTGGTATAGAATTATGGCATTTTTTTCATTTTTCGTAATTTTCGATATGGAAAAAGTGGGCGTGGTCATAGTCGGATTTCGTTCATTTTTCATACCAAAGATAAAGTGAGTTCAGATAAGTACGTGAACTGAGTTTAGTAAAGATATATCGATTTTTGCTCAAGTTATCGTGTTAACGGCCATGCGGAAGGACAGACGGACGACTGTGTATAAAAACTGGGCGTGGCATCAACCGATTTCGCCCATTTTCACAGAAAACAGTTAACGCCATAAAATCTATGCCCCTACCAAATTTCAAAAGGATTGGTTAATTTTTGTTCGACTTATGGCGTTAAAAGTATCCTAGACAAATTAAATGAAAAAGGGCGGAGCCACGCCCATTTTTAAATTTTCTTTTATTTTTGTATTTTGTTGCACCATATCATTACTGGAGTTGAATCTTGACATAATTTACTTATATACTGTAAAGATATTAAATTTTTTGTTAAAATTTTACTTTAAAAAAATTTTTTTTTAAAAGTGGGCGTGGTCCTTCTCCGATTTTGCTAATTTTTATTAAGCGTACATATAGTAATAAGAGTAACGTTCCTGCCAAATTTCATCATGATATCTTCAACGACTGCCAAATTACAGCTTGCAAAATTTTAAATTACCTTCTTTTAAAAGTAGGCGGTGCCACGCCCATTGTCCAAAATTTTACTAATTTTCTATTTCTGCGTCATAAGCTCAACTCATCTACCAAGTTTCGTCGCTTTATCGGTCTTTTGTAATGAATTATCGCACTTTTTCGGTTTTTCGAAATTTTCGATATCGAAAAAGTGGGCGTGGTTATAGTCCGATATCGTTCATTTTAAATAGCGATCTGAGATGAGTGCTCAGGAACCTACATACCAAATTTCATCAAGATACCTCAAAATTTACTCAAGTTATCGTGTTAACGGACGGACGGACATGGCTCAATCAAATTTTTTTTCGATCCTGATTATTTTGATATATGGAAGTCTATATCTATCTCGATTCCTTTATATATGTACAACCAACCGTTATCCAATCAAACTTAATATACTCTGTGAGCTCTGCTCAACTGAGTATAAAAAAGTGTTGAGTCCAGAACAAGGCGAATTCATACCAGGTGGAGGTAAAGCGAATTCAACCAGTTCGCCGTGCAGAAGAATGTCAAGTCAAAAGAAAATTTTCATTTATTCCAATTTACTGACATGTTGTAGTACAAGGCGTTGTATGGAAGATAATCAAGAAGAAGCAATCAGCTGTTTGGATAACAACACCTGGGACTGAATTCGCCTTGGTCCAGAATGAAGTAAAATAAAATAATCAGCAAAAAAAAACATAAAATTTTTTTATTTTCAGACTGAAGTTTGAGAACGAATAGGGTCAGACAAAAAAAAATGTTTTAAAACACCCTTCGGGGAAAAAAATTGTCGAAAATCACTTAGCAGTTCGAGAGACGTATAACTTGTAGTTTGTTTGGCTTAAACGATTGTGCCACAACTGCATACTCAAAAAATTCCGAGAACTCTTAATAAACTGTTCGAAATTTTGGTAACATTTTCGAATTTTTCGAAATTAGTTTGCGTAGTTCTATTTACAAAATATATGGAATTTTTTCTCAAAATATCGGAAAAAAGAATTTATTTGATGAAATTTTTTCTGTTCGCTGATATATACTTAAATCATAGTATCATAATCATAAATATCCAGATAATTTAGATACAGCCTTCAATGAAACAACTTCTTCAATAGCGCAATTGTTACCCAAGTCCACGAACACCATAAAAAGGTTTAACAAAATTGAAATAATTAACGGTTAACCACAAAGATGTAAACAAATTAACTTTACAGGCATTGAAATAATTTTCATTACAGAACAGCATAAAGAGTCAATTATAAGTTTAACCACAATCATTAAAATGAAACTCATAAAACATAAAAAGAAACGAACAACAAAATTTTGAGCCAATGTGAGCTTACAGGAAGTGATGTAACTGGAATGAGAAAAGAATAACGTTTTTTATATGATCAGTGTTGACAAACAACACGGTATTAGCAGTTAGGACATATAAAATATGTATATATATTAGGCCGGGTCGATTTGTGGGGAGGCAAAAAAATCGCCCATTGCTCTATGAAAATCGTATTATAGGGATCAAAATAAGAAACTTTGCCGAAGGAACCATACCTCTAAAACGAATTCTGATGTGCCCCCAATTTGGGTCGAACTTTTGGGTAGGGGCAAATTTTGAAAATTTTGAGTGCTCTAATCGAGTCCAAATGTATGACCGACCCCCACTAACTTTGGAGGCCCGACCCACCGATGCCAGTGGCACACGCCCTGGAACCTGCCTGGGGGTTCACCATATAAACATTTCAAAAAATCGCCGGTTTGGCACTTTACATGAAAAAATCAGCTAAGTGGCTATGTTTTTTCTTTACTTTTATTTATTTATTTATAATAATATTTATTATTTATTTATAATAATATCTATTTTTTCTCTTAAGAAATTTATTTAGTCAGAACATATGTAATTGAAAAAATTAATTTAAGTGAGTTATAGAAAAGAAACTAAAAAAAATTATTGTTTGAAATCTTTTTTATTTCAAGTCTGGGCAATTTCGCACGGCTCTCTAATATCGTCGCCATAACAGCCTCTACATTTTCCGGTGTAACCTGTTTGGAAACGCTAGCTAGCAATTGAACATGTCGTTTCGTTCCTTGTATGTGTGATGGAATTTTCGGATCATTAAAGGTGGATCATCTTGATTTAAATATTCTTTCAATGTATCGTACGGAATGCTTCGCGTGAATGGTGGTTCAAATACGATATTTATATCATTCAAATTGATCATTTCCGTATAACTTGTGCAATTAAAGTTTATGTCTGGTTTTTTATAAACTCTAAGTTCCATTGGCTTGTCAACATCGGTTCGATAGCGTAGAATTTTCTTGATGGCACAGTCGCGCTTTTCTTTGCTATCATCAAACAACATGATAACAAAATATTTTCCGAATGCGCATAATATGAATTATCTTTAATTACTTGATTGACAATTTTGCGTAAACGAGGTTCTAGAAATCGTGACCAACCAATGAGCTTGAAAAATAATGCACTGCCGTACACGACAAAGCTGTAATACTTGATATTGAAGTACATTGGCACATAACATTTAATTATAAATTCAACCAGAATTCTTAAATTTGCATCTGGATTTTCCGTTGTCACATATAATCGCAATAATCTAGCGGCCTTGGTTAGCCACCGAGAGTGTACAATTTTCCCTGGTTTGATGTTAGCCGGATCCACCGGAACCACGCCGCTAGAAATTGCATGGGCCATGTCGTATAAGTACTTCGAATCGGTGGAAAATTCAATTTTTTCTGGAGCAGGGGGCATATTTTGCAACTCAATTTTCTGGAAGCCGTCCACCACCTGAAAATATATAATAATAAAATAATTAAAAATGGTTTGACAATATATGAAATAAATGAGTGATAGAAATAACTTACCGGAAGAGTTTCACAAGTTTCGATTTGACGGCTCAGTTTTCGGTTGCCGATCTTGGTCCAGTGCTGGTTGATTTATCCAAATCTTCAAACAAATGCCGAAACGGAAGTTCGTTGAAGTGTAGAAGCAAACGAACCAATGCAATGGTCTCTTTAACAGCAATTCGAATCGTCGTATAATTCCACCGTGTGGGCCAGTGTTTGTTGGCTCACCGTCAGTGCATATTCCAATTAATGAATCGAGTGATATATTTTTATCGTTGAAAAAACCATTTAATTTGGTTGTTTTTTATTCAGCGGTTTCATGTTCCAGTCTTACGTAACCAATCAATTCAGAATTGGGTTCTCTCAAAATAACAAGATGAGGTTCTTTTACCATCCTAGTATGATACTTCTCATCAATTTTATCTATCGTTTCTTCTCTTCATTTGCTCTTGATTCTTGTCAAGTAATTTATTCAATTTATTAAATACACTTTTTTTCAGCATTATTTCCATACCAAGTTTTTCCCAAATTCCAATCAACTTATCTTGTACTTGAATAGTGAATGATTTATGGGAAAACTTTTTTTGTTCTGTTTTAGCACGTTCTCTTAAGTAAAAATAATAGCTCAAGATATCCAGATGGGTTGGTAAATTAAGATCAGTTAAATCAGTAGACACACCAAAAACAGTAACATCATGCTTGGGTATATGAGTCATTGGGTTTTTCGATAGTTGTTTATGTAGTTGCTTCATCTTGCGGTGTAGAGGATGGTGGATTCATTGTAAACTTTTGATTTGGAATGGTCACTTCACTTATTATTTTTTTTGAAATATTTTTTATCTGAAATTAGCACTTCACACTTTGAGTTCTTCACAACGACTTAATGCATTCACAAAAACTGTTGCGTTATATATGGTCTACGAGACGAGGTAATAAGAATGAAATGGTAATCTCAATTCTACCTGTTGTGTCTTGTGGTGGCTTAAAAAAACAACACAAGCAATTTTACGATCTGCAATTGTGTCACAGTGATACCTTCATTTTTTAAAACGGTTGAATAAAAACCCACACAACTATGTTTTCAAAAGGGTTGTAAAAACGCTAATTTCTAATAATTTTTTTTAATTTCTTTTCTATTACTAAGTTAAATTCATTTTTTCATTTACATATGTTCTGACTAAATAAATTTCTAAAGAGAAAAATAAACTCCAAAAAGAAAAAAACATAGGAATTTCGCTGATTTTTTCATGTAAAGTGCAAAACCGGCGATTTTTTGAAATGTTTGTATGGTGAACCTCCAGGGGGTTCCAGGGGGTGTGCCACTGGTATCGGTGGGTCGGGCCTCCAAAGTTAGTGGGGGTCGGTCATACATTTGGACTCGATTGGAGCACACTAAATGGGTCAAAGTGGGAGTTTTCAAAATTTGCCCCTACCCAAAAGTTCGACCCCAATTGGGGGACATCAGAATTCGTTTTAGAGGTATGGTTCCTTCGGCAAAGTTTCTTATTTTGATCCCTAGAATACGATTTTCACAGAGCAATGTGCGATTTTTAAATCGACCCGCCCTAATATATATATAGGTTGTTGATATATATGGGCATGAATGTACACACATGCATACATATGTACACAGATCATATATATTGTAGTTAGAGACAATACCAGCAGCCCCAACTTATCCACTGAATTGCAAAGCACAACAGCTCTGCTTGACGAATACAATTTAACCGTTTTCACGCTCCGTCGTTTTCCTCTTATTACTTTGTCTAGGACTTAAGCAGGATTTTGCTTCGGTTTGTTTTTATTTTTATTATATTTTTTTTTCATTTGTTAGCCTTTTATTTAATTTCTTTTCCATTGCTTGCTTTTTTCTATATTAACTAAGCTTTTATGCATCTTTTCTGAGAAAAAGGTTAAATTTTTGGTTTGAGTTGTTGGCAACCTTTCTTCTTTACCTTTGTATATTACTGGCTTGAGGACTGATTTTTAAATTAAACACCAAATGTACTTTTTTGTTGTACCAATATATTCCGGTTACACATGGTAACCGTCTTCACGGCTGACTACAAAAAAAAACATATAACACACAGATAACAACAATTTACATAAAAAATATTTTATCCATATACATACATTGTTTTACACGTCTTCAGTGGTTGGCGTGGAGTTTCGTACTGTCCGTCTGTTTGTTATTAAATATCTGTAAGAGCTTGCACAATTATCGACGTTCGTTTTATAGTTTAGTCTTATGCTGGCCGGTGTGTTTATGATGTGGAGCATTTACCGTGTAGATAGATCTCTTCGTATAATTTTGTTCTTGTTGATGAATCGTCGCGTCGTCGAAGTTAGCAGAGTGGTTTTTCTTGTTACAGTGGGACATTAGTGCTGTTCTATGGTTATTAATTTCATTTGTTGAATTGGGCTTTTGTTTTTACATCTTTCGATGAACAACTGGCACAACTAAAAAGTACTTTTGGTTTTGAATTAAAAAGTCAGGCCTCAAGCCAGCAAAACACCAATGGTTAAATATTTGGTGGCTTCCTATTTGTTTGTATAAATTAGTCTTATAAAAAAAAAGAAGTGTCTTTGATGACAAAACAAAAAAACACGGAATCCAAAAATGAACCAGGGTCCAATTTCGCGAATCACTTGATCGTAAATGAATGTTCACCAGCAAACATCAATAAAACAGTCAGAGTCCTTCACATACAAGCAAAAGGTGGGCGTTTGAACGTACTCGAAAATACGGAAATCTACAAACAGAAAATACTCGCCGGCAGAATAATAAACGAACAGATAAATAAAATTTCTGACACAATATTTGAGCTTTTAAAACTTGTTTACAAGAAACAAAGTAATCACACAGGTACAACGGACAAACACACAACAACAAATAAACACAAAACATTAAACGCACCAAAGCAAAAAACCCACAAAGAAGGTCAAACGACTAGAATTACAGATTTTTACCTACCTCAATCAGCCACACAAATCTATCAGTAAAAGCCACCTCCGGTTCTGAATGAACACACAGCACATACACATATGTATATATTAGAGCGTGTTAAATTATATGGATGTATTTTTTTCAATCAGGAATACAGCAAAAACGTAATCTACAGATGATTCTAAAAAAATTTGCTTAAAACACCATAGCTCTAAGTCCGATTTCGAGTCCCCCACTTTTGCAAAATAGACATTTTGCCATACGAATGTAGGGTTTGGCCAAAAAATCTTCATAGGTTCTGATAGAATTATAGGAAAAATATCATAGTGGGCTTACTACACATGTATACACAAACATCCATTTTGACAATACCTGCTCATGTACCTAAGAACTATAAACACAAGACACACGACAACAACAGATCAGGACGAAAATATACCCCCTAATGGATTAGGGGTCATAGAATATACCTGCGGCAGGTATGCCTGTCGTAAGAGACGACTAAAATACCAAATTGATTCAAGGGGTTGTGTAGCGCAACCCTTTCAAGGTGTTGCCAGCGCAAAATATAGCTTCTCAAACTCAATTGTCAACCTCACCTACACGTGGCATATCCTGTTTCATTAACAGCCGAGGCTCTGGCGACACCGAACTCCTGATCGATCTAGTAGGTGGTAGGGCGGGATGGCCTAGAAGGTTGCATGTGACCATACCAAATTGTTCCCGAGATGGTCGGGCTGGTACCTTTATGGTGCTTGTTACCGGAACGTACCGGATCTGCATCCGGCAAAGGACCATCAACATCGATAACACTCCCCAAAGCCCTTCAGGGAGTGTCCTTATCGCTACAACAACAACAACGAAAATCGACACTGATGATGGCACAACGCCGAAACAGAATATGACAAGGGATGACGGAAAATCGTTCCAAAATACATTATTGAATTAGTTAGTTCTGGCCTTAGGAACATTTTATTCAAATGAACTCACTAAGAAGCAATTACGGATAATATCCATTATCCCCACTACCACACCAGTAGCAACAAAAACCTTTCCTAAACCTTAAAGTGCTTTAAGTATATAATGAATTGAGTGGAGGCTAAATTGGCGTTAATGGTCCGCATCAGCCATTATAACGATCCATAAATGAAAACAGAAATAGCCTTATAAACTTTGCTCTTCGTTCGTCTTGAGCAGTGGTGCCCTAGAGAGCTTTGGGAAAGCTTTTCTACGTTCACACGCATGTCGTGTGAGTGCAGCGACAGAGCTTCAATAAAGAAAGCAGTCAATAAGTTTTAGTTTTTACATCGCGAACATTACATTATGCTCAGACATTATCCTACTACTACAAACCAAGATGCGTTTGTATTCGAAACACTGCCGGCGTTGTACACCACAGTTATAGAGTGATTCTAAGTTGTCCGTTGCCTACTGAACCCAAAGAACATAGCAGTTTTGGGAAGTATGATTCTCTGTTGGATTGGATTTCGAAGAAGACGTAGTTTGCGTACAAAATGCAGAAGTTAAGTCCTTTACAGTAGTTATATTTGTCGGAAGTGAAGTATTTGACAAGTAATGCATCCATCGGTTCTTGCTTTACTGACAGAAAATACTTAGCGATTTTCTTCTTCATCGTAAAACATCCTTTTGTGCCAATTTACCTAGAAAATAGAACAAACAGAACAGCATCATCAGCATTATAATGACTTTGACCTGCTGCTAAAAGTAGCTTCTCCAACACGAAGATGAGGAAATCATACGATAGGGAGATGTTTTCAGCGAAAGCTTTGATAGTATGGACTGCCTGGTAGAGGTACTTGCCAAAACTTCCAGAGCTAATGTCATATGCCATTCCATGCATTCAGCTTAAAATCAGATAATACACAGGTTTTTTATGTTTGCTTTGTGAAAAGAAGATTTTGAGTCTACAAGGGGATGGTGCGCGATATTTCTCTTATCGTGGCTCTTCTCCAGGATCATAAAAAGTTGGATGGTGTTGTTGGTGGTTTAGCGATACAGACAATCAGTCGCTGAGGGTTTTGTTATCGTTGTTGATGTATAGGCCAGCGGCAAACCCCAGAAAGTAGCTTAGACACACGAAAGAGTGACCAGATCATTCCCAGTCGCTAATAATAGCCTACCTTTTTGTTTTCGAGGATGCTGAATCCGAATCTGAAATTTACTTTATCGTAAAATTGGGGGGAACATTGTCAAAATCGACAATTACGTCAAAAACGAGTAAAATTATTTTTCATGATTTTTCGTGTTCAACTCGCTTTCACTCAGCCAATTATGAATATTTTTATACTCAGTTGAGCAGAGCTCACAGAGTATATTAACTTTGATTGGCTAACGGTTGGTTGTACAGGTATAAAGGCATCGAGATAGATATAGACTTCCATATATCAAAATCATCAATATCGAAAAAAAATTCGATTGACCCATGTCCGTCCGTCTGCCCGTTAACACGATAACTTGAGTAAATTTTGAGGTATCTTGATGAAATTTGGTATGTAGGTTCCTAGGCACACATCTCAGATCGCTATTTAAAATGAACGATATCGGACAATAACCACGCCCACTTTTTCGATATCGAAAATTACGAAAAACCGAAAAAGTGCGAAAACTAGTAAAATTTTAGACAATGGGCGTGGCACCGCCCACTTTTAAAAGAAGGTAATCTAGAAGTTTTGCAAGCTGTAATTTGGCAGTCGTTGAAGATATCATAATGAAATTTGGCAGCAACGTTACTCTTATTACTATATGTCTGTCTAATAAAAATTAGCAAATTCGGAGGACGACCACACCCACTTTTTAAAAAAAAATTTTTTTTAATTCAAATTTTAAAAGAAAAGTTATTATCTTTACAGTATATAAGTAAATTATGTCAACATTCAACTCCAGTAATGATATGTTGCAACAAAATACAAAAATAAAAGAAAATTTCAAAATGGGCGTGGCTCCGCCCTTTTTCATTTAATTTATCTAGGATACTTTTAATTCCATAAGTCGAACAAAAATTTACAAATCCTAGAGGCTTAGATTCTAGGACGATAACTGTTTTCTGTAAAAAAGGACGAAATCGGTTGAAGCCACGCCCAGTTTTTATACACAGTCGACCGTCTGTTCTTCCGCTCGGCCATTAACACGATTACTTGAGCAAAAATCGATATATCTTTACTAAACTCAGTTCACGTACTTATCTGAACTCACTTTATATTGGTGTAAAAAATGGCCGAAATCCGACTATGGCCACGCCTACTTTTTCGATATCGAAAATTACGAAAAATGAAAAAATGCCATAATTATATACCAAATACGAAAAAAGGAATGAAACATGGTATTGGTATTGGTCTATTGACGCAAAATATAACTTTAGAAAAAACTTGGTAAAATGGGCAATGTCTTCTAACATCGAAAAAAAATTTTGAAGAATATGGATGGCTAATCGATGAAAGAATTTTATTGCCGGACTATTACGACGGCATATGTGCAATGGAATACTTGCAAAACTTTTACTGTTACTGTTCGCAAAAGGAATCTTGTTCTGCAGAAATCTGTCCATGTCAAAAATCTAATTTAAAATGTTGCGATCTATGCAATTGTCGACCTTCATGTATGAATAATGAAATTCCAATAAATGAGGAAAATGGCAACTAAATAATTAATTTGATCTATTTACATTTATTCTATATTTAAATCTATTATTCAACGAACGATTAAATTGTACTCATGTTTTTACTCGAAGAAGCAATAGAAAATCTAAAATCCATTGACTAGGCATTTGGCGTGATGACATGCCGCGTGCTCGGTTTATTGAAATCGCTGTCTATTTTTTTCTAATAAAGATCAAGGTTTCACATTTTCTGAAAAACTTCTATATATATTACTCTTTAAGACTGCATATTTAGATATTGAAAATTTAAAACTTTGTCACACAACTTTTGCAAAAGTATGCACCGAGTCGGATTAGCAGAAATTTGTTTCCAAAATTTCCCTACTAATCGGTAATGCTTTAGAAATTTCGAAAAACCTTTACTACTTTACGAATATGTTCACAAATGTGCCATCAAATTTTCAAAGAAAAATATTCATAATTGGCTGAGTGACAGCAGCGAGTTGCAGACGATAAATGATGAAAAATAATTTTACTCATTTTTGACGTAATTGTCGATTTTGACAATGTTCCCCCCATTTTAAGATAAAATAAATTACAGATTCGGATTCAGCATCCTCAAAAACATAAAGGTAGGCTATTGTTAGCGACTAGGAATGATCTGGTCACTCCTATGTCATTTTTGGGGTAATTGCCGCTGGCCTGGTAGTAGTATCGAGCTTTGAAAGTTTAAAAGTTTAATCAATTCACCAACTATCGGCTTTAGTCAATGAACACACCGAGTGCGTATACGTTCGCAAAACAATCTCAGCTGTTGATAATTAACATTAATTCCAGCAAAGTCTGACTAGCGTTCTTAAGGTGGCTATGCAATACTTTTTGGAACACCTGCTTCCTGTGTTTGTTAACATTGCATTTTTCCACAGTGGCCTTTAACGCTTGAAATTTTTTCCATACTCCCGCAGGAATTGTCTATAAGATTGTCGCAGTTTAGTAGCAATCTAGTGGATTTGACACTTGCATGACTTCATCTCGGCCTTTATGTTTGTGGTCATAGTTTCGATGAAACTCTCGCCTTCAATGAATGGTGTTGTTTTTGTTGTTGTTGTAGCGATAACGACACTCTCCGAAGATTTGGGAAGCGTTATTGATGTTGATGGTCCTATGCCAGATATAGATCCGGTACTTTCCGGTATCAAGCACCATAAAGGTACTAGCCCGACCATCTCGAGAACGATTTGGTATGACTACATGAAACCTTCTAGGCCACATCGCCCTCCCTCCCCCTAGATCCATCAGGAGTTCATGGTCGCCAGCACCTCGGATGTTAATGAATAATGGTTCGGCACGGGTAGGTGAGATTCCCAATTGGGATGGCTCGTGTCTCCCTTGGTAGTGTGTTTTCTTCTTCTACAAAAGCAGGACATTTTATATTGCTAACGGGATTTACCGGGCTCGTCCATTTACCGATTCTGTGTGGACTTGACCTAGGCTATTCTCATGCTCATCAGGATTAAACGACTGCTTTGGCAGGTGCCAGATTTCATCAAAGTTCTTGTGCAGATGTTCCCTTAACCCTCTTAGAAGCCGAGCTAGATCAAGTAGTTGTTTGCTATGGTATCCTGATTTGTGATAATTGAACAAAAACTGATTGTTTAGCATTTTTTGTGCTCTTTAATATTGAGCTCCTTGGCCCCGCTATGTATATAATGTTCAGGGGTCATAAGAAGACATCCCGTGGCAGTGTTGAGTGCAGCATTTTGACAGGTCTACAGCCTTTTCCAGTCTGTGTTTTTAAGACCAGGCGAACAAACTGGTGACATGTACCACATGAGCGGTCGGACAATTACTTTGTACGTGGCTAGCGACGTTACTTTATCTTTTCGCAAAGTCCTGCCGGCAAGCGACATGTGGATTTTGTTGCGACTCTTTACTTTAGATTCAATTTCGGTGGCATGCGCCTTGAAAGTGAGAGTATTATCGAACGTTACCCATAGGATCTTTGGGTGGCTGTCAATCTTGCTTGTTTCTTCACCTCATGCAACCTGGCGTCCTCACCAACCAAACCCACGGTCACTCTGTTTACGACGTGGTAAGAACAAATGACGCAAATAATGGACGTTCACGTTCATGGTATTATGCTACCGACTGTCACTGCATGCCGGATTGTCAAGTCATATCACGTTGTCATTTTCTTATTGCCTTCTTTATCCTTAAACTACTTATTTTAAAAGTTCTCCTTCTTCTAACACCAATTTTGACCAATTTTGTGATTAACACTGTGGCGAATGTTAGCATTACTATGCTGTTAGTAATTAAATGTACAACAACAATAAAGCAAGCAGCCACACTTGTATACATGAACACATAGAAGTAATCCGTTTACACACGTACATAGAAGGCGACGAAGAATATCTCACATATACATATGTTGTCATCAGGTAAGAGCAGAGGTTGTTACTCACATATATACACGCATATAGCTAAAAAACCGGGAGTGCCACGAAATCCCCAAAAAAACAATACCCAAACACAAAATCCCAAAGAAAAAAATACCCAAACACATAATCCCCAAATTCAAAATCCCAAAAATCAAAATCCCCAAAATCAAAATCCCCAAACACAAAATCCCAGTGCTATGATAAACATCATTACCGTGTAAAAAATAGCAATATCTCTTTCCTCTTTCATTCATATTTATGTATTTAAAACTATATATTCACGTTTTGGCAATACATATTTTTACTTATCCATATATGGGACTGCTAGTCGCTCTAATTCGAACAAGCTAACAGAAGCGTGTACTACGCAGAAGGACATCACCGCGTATGGCGTATCCCAGGGTTATTTTTTATAAGCGCGGCCGAAGGCCTCCTATGCAGAAAGTTGGTATGGATTATTAGCCTTTTTTGGTCGCGGCGATTTTAAACCTAATTTGAATTTATTTCACATATAAAATGGGGATTTTATGTTGGGGCTTATGAGTTTGGGAATTTTAATTTTGGAATTTTGATTTTGGGGATTTTGATTTGGGGATTTTGTTTTGGGGATTTTGATTTTGGTGATAACGTGGTAGACCCCAAATAACCAAGTATGCGATACAACTGCTCCACGTTCGTGAAAAGTTCATACCTTAGGAGAAATATGCGAACGAGGAAACAGAGAGTATAAAAGCAGCGAAAGCTGAGGAATAACTGATTAGTTTGATTTTAACACGGTATTAGTTGTGAAGTGAAGTATTATATTAAAGTACTACTCCCAAGGTAGCCTAATAGAGACCATTTTGCAACACTGAATATTGGAGTTATTCATTCGACAGTTCAGCGATTCGAACGTTATCAGAAGGTGTATAATTATCAGGAATTTCCCAAAATTGGTTACGTCACATTTTGGACGAAAAGCTGTTCTGCCTTAACTATGATTTATATGCATGACTTTTAAGAATTTTTAATCTCTTACTCCGCCTCTCTATTTAATTATTAAATAAATCACATAGGGCGATGATTTGATTTCCTCACTGATAAAATATCGAAAGGATTTTCTATGTACTTAGTAGGTATAGTTTACACAGCTTTCTGGATGATGTGTCAATCTACACATGTACACTTTGTGTGCTTAATGAAAATAAATGGTTATGAATTAGGGTCACTTTGCCTTGGCTACAAACTGCTCATATTGGGAATGTGGAAGTGAAGATGAATTAACTCTCATGAATAAACCCAAATTAATAAGCGATATCACGTTAAAATCAACATAACCCCTCTGGCCCGAGTGCCACCACCGTCCCTTATTTGATTTTTATGTAAATTACTTCATTTAAGCTCTTTGTAAATTTTCGTCGGGTGCTCATTAGAAAAACTGGCAGCGAGTTATTACTGAGAAATAGCTACTAATACCATAGTTTTAATTAAATTATAAATATAGGTTCATATTAGTTAGTATGCAAATTTCCAGCAACACATTAAATCAACTTATTCATAAATTTCAGCTGTCAAACTAAGGGAACAGTGCGCAGAAATTCGAGTGAACACAAATTTGTATATGAGCTAGGGTGCTTTTATTTTGTGACTTTCCATCTATTCTTTTTAGTTAACTGAAAGCTCTAGACCTATATTTATTATTGGAACGAGCGACGTAAAGATTTCTCAGATAAAGTAGAAAGTAAGTGGGTGGGTACAATGGCTGCCACCCAGGTCACCCAAGCAGTCAATGAAAAGCCCTGTTGTTGCCATAAGACTCGTTTGAGCCTACTAAATGATATATTGGATTTGTACTGCAATCCATCTTGTTTACAAAATCCAGAATATAGTGGCTTCCGAAGGATCTTAGACGTGTTATAGCTCTTTGGTCTTTACATCTTCTGCCCTGATCATTATGCGAAATAGCCATCTTTTCCGCATGTACATATGTATATCAAAAGCCCAATGAACGAAGCAGATCGCTATAGGTTTGTGGATGTTGGCCGCAGATAAATTCGAACGACTCACTTACCTTCCTTAAATGTGGTTTGGCCGTATTGCTCCTCATACTGCACCGCTCGCGGTGCTCTACAACTTTTGATGAGCTTTTTTCACTTAAAAGTTTTGAATGTTATCTTTGGCTGAGCCTAGGGTTATGCCTATTTCGACGTTGGTCTCACAGGTTCCGGCTCATCAGCTATGCTATTTTCTTGGATTTTTCTGTCAGCCGGAACCACCGCTTTAAGTGCTGCTTTGCTGTCAGAAAGATAAATACTTTGCCAGTGATGTTCTGGACTTCGAATGCTTTGCAAGCTTGCAAAGTCGCAAGAACTTCTGCTTGAAACACATTATAGTATGACAGCAGTTTAATTGTTGTAGACATTTTTAGAAAATGTGATAATATTCTAGCCCCCACACCAGCGTCCATTATGGAGCCGATCGTCGTAGATTTCAATACCGTTATTAGCTGGAATCTTCAATCCAATGCACCTCTTCCAATCACTCCACCCGTTTAAGGATAATGTTAACGGTTGGGGAGATAATAATCTATTTCGCAATTGAAAGATCTTGCAGGGAGTAAATTAAGGATATAGCTTTACATTTTCCGAATATCCTTCCAGCACACAGGTTCCCAGAGTCTCAGCGTGGTTTTCTGCAGACGTACATAAGTATTATAGCATATCTGTCGGAAGCAGGTGTTTGAGTCTATAACGCCCAGGCCGCGTGTAGTTACACGCGCAGCGCTAAATTTTGACTCTGTGAAATTGAGTTATTACAAATAGCTTCTCACAGCAATATTGAACCATACTTTAACATTAATTCAACACTAATTCCACCACCCTCCATCCATCCATTCCATCACCGAAAATCGACTTATAGGCATAGAAACCGTTGCAGGCTTTTCCGTACCCGCTCCTCGATGACACTTTCCAGTTGAGTTTACAATCGATTGTTAGTTCAGGATACTTGGTATTATTTTATAGAGTTCGTTGCTGGCCGGTTAACTTTGGTCATACAATACCTGAGAGCACTCTATTTCGCGGTATGCCTCTACATATCTCCATACTAGTTTTTGCTCCTTCTAGCTCAATGATATCGACTAAGAAGAAGGGACAAGGCCCAATTCCTTATTGTTTCTACCAGTCCCTGTCCTAACTAGGACTGATTCCATCACATAAGCTTTCACGTTTTTAAAGCGCCTATAACATCAACAACCCCGGCCATAGTAAATGGTTTATGCAGAAGGGACTTCTCCACTGTTGCACCACCTCATGTAGCGCTGTCACTATGGAAGGGAGAATCCCATCAAGAAATTATTTTATGTGTATATTAAGTTATCCTCCAAGTGATTGTAACACAAAAGATGTGAAACTCTTTGGCCTGAATTCTTTGGCCCTCATTCTCCTGCAACTTTGTTTGAAAACTATCCTTGTTTTCCTCCCCAATGATGTGATGGTGGCTGTAACGAATGCATTCATTGAATATTTTTTTAGTTCCGTAACCAAAGATTTTTTAGTCTTCTAACACACACACTTTTTCGTTTGCACGTCAGCTGCTCTCTTCTCCAAAGTGAACAGTCATAAGGATGTCCTGGGCTGCAGCCGCTGATCCTGCCAATGTGTCATGAGGCGCTTGACAAAGGCCTTATTTGATTGACTTTTGGTTTAAGACTCTCTTAGACTTGCTTTATCGTTCTTGGGCTCTATAAACTCGCAAAGCTCTCGCCAGAATTTTATTCATGCCTTTCTTATAAACTTGGCTTTCTTATATTCTTTCATGGAAATCCTACAGGAGTCAACCGTTCTGGTCATCAGTCAACTGCTCACTGATCCACTGCTAATTTTTGAGCATCCATCAACCAATCCACCTTTAAAGGATTGGTTTCCTCGAAAAACTGTGCCGCTTTATTACGAGTGCTAAAGAATTGGCGGCACTGCTTTTTGTAAAGCTGAAAGAAGCTGGTAGCCGATTTCATTGATGATATTTCTACTTTGTTACTTATTCAATATTTAAGAAAAATGATTGGTTTCATTCCACCCACAAGCAATGACCTTGAAATGCATCATCGGCCAACTAAGTACTGGTTAAGTACGCATCAGTAGTAGAACACCCAAAGGCGTTATCTGATTATTCGAAATAACTGTAAAATTAATGTGAAATGTGAATAAAATTAGCTAAATAAGTAGCAGGTGTGGAGCTTAATTCAAAAGAGTTGAGTTGTTAATAATTTGCACAGAGCTTTTTTGTAGTGAATCTAATAATGTGCAATATATGATTTACACGTAGGACTAAAGTTTCAATGCCGAGAGTATTGAGTACGTGAGTAACAACAACACCAAACTAACATATGACATTTTACAATGCACACATTTGCAATTTCAATTGTACACCAGGGCGTATGAGTGATGCGTTCACTTAAATTTTACATATCGGATTCATACAGACAATAACTTGCAATATATACGTACAGCAGCGTACAAGAAAATAGCAGTAGTAATTTTTAGCTAATTTCGTTAATTTTACTCTTATTTTTTATATTTTCAATAATTTCGGAAAAACGTCTATAAATTTTTTGTAACTAAAACTATGAAAATGAATCTTCAAAACAATTTCAAAAAACTCGAAAATTCGCACAAGTTTTACGAAAATTCCGAACTTTTTATTTAGAATTTGTTTTAGTGCGCATTTTTGTAGCCTATATGATTTTAGTCAAATATTTAAAAGTCTTAAATCTCCCAAAATTCTCATTGATTATTGCAAATTTTATTAGCAGGGTATTTCAGATTTTCTTGGAACTTTTTATTTAGAATTTTCGGATTCTTTTTAGTATGCACTTTTGTAGCCTAAATCATTTTGGTCTAATAAAATGGAAAATTAAAGCCTTAAATCTTCCAAAACTCATATTGATTTTCGAAAAATTTTTTTAGGAAGGTTATTTTAGATTTTCTTCCAGGAAAATGAGCAACACCCTTCCGAAAAAAATGCCTTAAATCAATGCGAGTTTTGAGAGTCATATCGCTTGTACATTGTGAGAGTAAAATTGATTGGCCTATAAAACTGCGTATGCAAAAAGTTCAAAAAACTCTAACTCAAAATTTGGAAATTTTCATAAAATATTCTGAAGTTTTCTAGTTATTCCGTAAACTTTTTGCTTTTATGAAGCCTTTCTGCCAGAGAAATGACAAGGCAAAGTCAAATTATCGTTTATCCTGCTACGCGTTTCGAGGATCTGACGTCTTCTTTATGGAATCTGACAACTTAAAAAATCTTTTCTGTCGCTCACCCTAATATACATACATATGTATCCTCTATAAAGTGTTGATTAATAATAAACATCCCGTTAATTTTCGGACACTTTTAATTTGGCTTCCTATTATATTAACCTTGTACGTTTTCTGCTGTGATTTCAACCATTTTTTGCGCTTCGCTTGGTCTCTGAGGGTTATTTCTGCCATGCATGGTTATTTTATTTATGTTCGCTCTTTGAATGCTGTCAGTTTGAATGGCCGTATACAAGCGACCGACTGTGTAGACATTTAATTTAAACATAAATAGGGATATGTTCATGTACTTGACAGCATTTTGATGTTTCCTTTTTTTTCAGTTTTCCCGCTACAACAGCAGCAGTAAAATTTCACACGCTTGAGTGTATTGAATATGCAAAAGGGTCGTTGTAAATGTGCCTTTTTATTTGCATACACATTTTTAGTTCGTAAAACTTTGTGAAGGATGTGTACTCTTCTGATAATGTAGCTATGGCAACACATAAAATAATGTAGATAAATTGAGTGTGACACTTAATTTGCTACGGTACATTTGGGTATGGGATGTGCATCTAGCACAAACTGGTTCAACCAACACATGGACGAGAAAGAAGGCAGCCAGCAGGTTGTTAGGTAGAAAGGCTGCTACAAACTTATGTAAAAAGCAAGATGAGAAAAAGAGGATGCCCGACGTGCTCCAATTAATTTGATTTTTTGTTTGAAATACTGCACGCACTGCCCGAGATATTTGAAACCTCACTGTGAAACTCTCCGCGTCATATCAAATAGTAAGCACAATATTCAAGATGTAAAAGCACTTTATTGTGTCAGATGAATGTTTTATTGATACTTGCTTATAGCGATGGAGTAGAAGCATCTCTCGCAATAAAGAGTAGTACGGTAAGGGACTAGAGATCTTTACATTCCATGTCAGTCATATATCGTTATCAGACTACTAAACACAGAAGAATTTCTCATTGAGTTCCGCGTTGTTTTGAGCTATGGCGCCTCCTAAATGTTCAACTCTATACATCAAAGCGACTTGTAACTGCATCGGGAATCTCGCAAATCGTCTATTCTGATCTATAAGTTAAGTAGTGTTAGAGTAGTTATGCTCGAGCAAGGAGAGGATTTCATTTAGCAGGGTAACCACTAAAGCTAGAGTATATTTTAAATATTTATGTATCCCAATAGAAATTAAAAAAAAATCGTCGAAAATCCAATTTATGTCCTACTTGAATTAGCAATTTTCTTTTCAGTTTTCAAGAGTGTTTCCTTTTCACGCATTTCCTTGACACGCGAATTAGTCTGTCTTAGTAGAATACCTCAAATGTTTTTCAGAGTTCTTCTATAAATTGCTGAGTCAGTACGGGTATCTGTACAGCAACAACTCAACAAAGTAGCTCTCAGAGCCACAATATATGTGGAAGGTTGACGCAAGGGCGCTTAAACGGTAGACGAGGCCATTCACGTGTACACCGATGGTTTCGAACTAATGGTAATGGTGTATAATTATTTTGTGCTTATTTGGAAATAAGCAGATCCTTCAAGCTACCGGATTACTGTAGTGTTTTTCAGGCGGGAATAGTAGTCGTAACCAAAGAAGTGGAAAGACTGGAGGAAAACAGCTTTAACAGCACAATATCTACTTAAAAGAGTTTAAATAATCTCCGAATAAACCAGGGTAGGTCAAAGCAAACATCGGTACTGGGTCCCAGGACATTGGGGGGCTGCAAAGCCTCGCAAACTGACTAATTGAGAATGTAGGCTCGTGATGGGTATTGTCACTGGACACTGCCTTCTGGCGTCACATCCTTCTAAATAAGGCCTCGTCAGTGAAAGCAACAACAGGAAATACGGGCTGCGGAAGATAACGATAGAGCATGTCCTGTGTTCCTGTCCTATGATCGCCAGGCTAAGACCTCGATTATGCACAAAATTGTACAGGTCCTAGAAAGTTGCTAATATTATGGATTTTCTCTTAGGTCAGAGAGAGGTTGTAGATGAATATATTATTTTGGACGTGCACATCCAGGAGTCTCTCTTAAGTTTTAGGGAGAACAGATATATGGGCTGAGCATCCTTTCTTCCTCTTTTGTGCATGAAACTTTCTTTGCCTCCTTTTGGACTGCGCCTGTATCTAACAATTCTTGTTCTGCAGAAATGTTGTTGTTGAGCTCCAGAGGTTTAATTGTGCCGAATGATTATGTGGTCCCATTTGACCTTTTTTGGGTGATTAGATGACACGTTTAGGGTTTGTTAATCTAAAGCATGAGTCTCAAAAAAACTGAATAAGAACACAGTTGTACCATGCAATGCAGGCCCTTTAAATAGAGTCTGCACTACATTATCATATACCTCGACCTTCCAGCCAAATAAAAGGACATATGGCACCTAAGTACCAGGAAAATAGGGCACAAGAACTTCTATCACCCCTTCAACAATGAAGAAAGGCTCTTAAAAAAGATCAATACATTGTGGATAAGCAAGTGTGATATCTTCGGCATAGACGTCAAAATTACAAATATAACGATCACCTTACTTTTAAGGTGAATATCGTGGCCTCATCCTGTATCTTTTTCTATCAACCGCTGAAGTTAGCCGGCCTTATGCGCCGCCATATTGAACATTCTGTCAAAGGGCTGCCAAACACGCGAAAAAGTAGCCATCTTGAATATCCTGTCAAGCAGTTGACGCATAAGATAGCACACTTGTTTAGTCGAAGGATCAAAGGATACTCCTTAAGTTTTTGTTTTAAAATCTATTTATATTTTCCATCAATGTCAAAATTTAAGTACTTTTAATTTGTCAATTTATAGCCGGGTTTCCGCTGGCTCATGAAAGTAGCCATAAAACAGATACAAATTTCCTTCAAGTGGAAATTAACAAATTTGAACGAAATGAAACTGCAGGCGGAGTATTAAACATGGACTTCCAAAGAGCGTATCAAGAGGAAAGAAAAATAAACTAAACGCAAAGAATAGTCAGCTGAAAAAAAAATAAACTTAGAAAAGCCATTCAACGCCAACAACTACCTAACAGCTTAGAATTATAACGGTAGTAGCGATAAACCGCATTGCGCTCCAAACGGATGCGTTGAATGTCAAATGTGACATTTTATGCGCTCATACATATATTTGTGAGCATCGTATTGTTTACTATTCGTCTGTAGGGGAAGTACGAGTTGAAGGGGAAGCGTTTGCAAAAAGAGAAAGAATTTCGCATTCGAAAGAAGGACAAACGGAAAGTATGGAAGATAGTCAGCTGAACGAGTTGATATTTACAAAACGTTATCAACCAATGTGGTAAGGCTAAACTGTGCTACACTTTAACGAGAATTTATACTCGCACTGAAAAACTGTCCACTAAAGACAGAAGTGCTGCTAGATAAGCGAGAAAAAGAGAAGGCCCCTATACTTTAAAGAAGCCTTCGCCAATGAGATAAGCGAATGATTTAGGCAGCTGGTAGAAGCAGGTAGGTGAGGGAACTAAATCACACTGCCAGGCTATAAAAGCGGGGTTAAACTATTGTATGGTGATATGTTTGCTTTTAACTCGTTGTAAGTGAGGCACGTTAAAGTACAGCAGAGCACGAATTTGTACTTCAACAACAAATGATCAAGGAACGATTAAACTTCTCACAATATACAAGGAATCTGCATTGAGATTCATTACACCAAAACTAGAGATGAAATTTTGAGAACATCGTTACTCTTCGAGCTTCACTGTCACTTCAAGACTCGCTTCTTTATATTTTTCTCTACAAATTGGCGGGATGGGACCTGCTTTTTATGTGTCGACTCCGAGCGCGGCAGCTGCAAGGCAGATACATTTTCACTGCGAAACTTTTCATGGCAGAAATATAAACGGAGTATTTGTCAAACCACTCCCGCATAGAGAAATAATAATTTAGATATTGCTTTGCGGGTGACTTCAACCCAGGATCTTCGATATAGCTGGCAGAGCACGCTACCGCCTTATGGCCGGTGTAAATAAAAAGGCGAGGAGAATGAGAATAGAATCCCAGTCCAGTGAATATGAAAGCGGTTCGTGTGATAATTCGAGCTTGGGGAGGATAACATTATATAGTTAATGAACTCCGTGATGGAAAGGCCAGAGATCACGATCCGAAAAGAATAGTATTCAAATTATTAATGTAGAGATTCAATAGAAGTAGGTCTAAGGAAGTTGACTGGAATACTTTTAGCGCGATAAACCCCTTGGTATTGCAAACGTTACCAGCAGGAAGAGGCTTCACGCGGAATAAAGGGGCAGTGATCTGCCGAAGCCTTAAGACCGCTTTTGAGAGGAGGTGTGTATATGCCAAAATAGGGTAGCATCAGACTTGGGCCGGTTGTAGTTATGTCTACGGTAAGGGTTATGGTAGTGGTTATGATTACGGTTACGGCTATAGTTAAAGGTGCGGTTATGGTTGCGGTTGTGAAAACGGTTTGTGTTATGGATTCGGTCATTGCTACGTTTATGGCTAAGACTCTGGTGACGGATATCGTTAACGCTCTGGGTTACGGCTATGGTAACAATTATGGTTGCGGTTCGAGTGCGCATTGTTCTTGTTGCTGTAAAGATTACGGTTGTGGTTACTTTTATGGTTACGGTTACGATTAGGGTTCCCGATGGCGCTTTTAATCACGGTAACAGTTGTCACGAAGGTTACGGTTATCGTTACAATTATGGGTTCAGTTATGGTTATAATTAAAGTTATGGTTATGGCTACGGTTATTGCTACAGCTTTGGCTACTGTTATCGTTATTGTTATGACTAAGATGAGGGTTGCCGTTGTGGTTACGGATATGGTTGTGAATAAAATGAACCTCTTGGTACATCAGGACTTGCTTCAATCTCCTCATAAATAAGCTCAAAAAGAGCCGCTCACTTACATGAGCTACATGAAACCAATTGACCCTTTAAAGACTACTATGCAGGATTTCACATGAAAGTGAGCACAGGGAAATTTGAAAAATTAGAGCCCTGAACGAAGTACCTACCCCATCATAATACATTTCAGGTAATTCAAATCAAATTAAAATTCCATAAATAACATAAATTTAAAATTTTTAATGCTTACCGAAGCTAACTCAAAAGCTTCTATCAACTTGTTTGAAACTGAAGTCTAACTCATCCTCCAAACAATCTTCTTCTCATGCTTTTTTTCATGCTCAGTTTCATCTTTATTTATGAGGGTTTCTTTAACTCAATATTGTTTGAGTCGATCAAACTGTCATCTTAAGTTTTCGTAATTCCACTCCAATAAATTTATTTTACCTAAATCGAAAGTGGCAGGGTATTAGCGATGGGAGTAAAGTAGTGGGGAGTAACGGTACTCTTTTGATTAGTTCCTTGAATCGTTGCAACACGTTGACGGTATCTCTCTTCCATATTCGCCGAAGAATACAAATATATTGCCGGGTGAAGAAGCGTTTCGACTACGGCAACATCAACAAAAGGCTATTATAACTCTTTCCTTGTATTTTTTAAAGGTTTTTGGAACTCAAATTTGTGCATCGGAATGAACGGGATCGGGATAAAATATTCAGCTCCACACACATCTCTTTTGCATAAATAAGTGAACAAAAAAGATACAGAAGGAAATTAAGAAAAGCTGAATATGAAAAATAGCTATCAATAAAACAAAAGAGACAATAAAAACATAAATAGTATTACACGTTCAAAGTTATTCTCAAGTGGGCTTTCATCAAAGCAATCGTTCAACGAAAACAAAAACTGACAAGACCTTACACATATCCACTTATAACTTTACAACAATAATAATCACTTGTGGGAGTCAAACGTAGGCTTAATTTGGCATACAAAACGGTTGACTTGTCGACGATGAGTTTCTGTATCATTTGGGGATGACAGATCCAAGAAAGACGTAGTAGACGTTTGATGCATTCGATGTAGGGCTATACCTTATTTGGGGCTTAGCGAGACTTAATTACATTTGATGGAATCGACTGAGTATAAATCACAAGCGCAACTATCAAGTTTGTATATATTCGAGTATGCTATACCTAGTTGCAAATTTTTAATGCTTATGTCATAGTGTTTGGAACATGCCTGTGCTGAGGTAGCATGCGGGGTTATGAATGGATGTAGATAAATATAGACCCTCTTTTATCCAAATTAGCAGCATCAAAAATGAAATCATTTGATATAGAAAATCAGAAACTAAAGAGTGAATTGAATACAAGGGACTTAAGACCATTCGGTATCTGATCATTACTCCTTACAACGTTGGAACGCAGGATTGACGCCTTAGTGCGCGAGAAATATGCTGCCAGTGGCTAAGGGAATAACCCTGACAGTATAAGTAGCCAATATACGTTCAGGCCCTTTTCCTGTAGGAAAAATTTCTAGCTCTGAAATGGTGCACTTCTAGAACATTCAGAACTATTACTAACTTGTCCTCAATCTCTTTTATATGCTTTAAACTGGCGAATCGCACATGGCGATGTCTTAGGTGGTGTTAATTGCCCCCGAACTAGAGAAAACCTACCCACTACCTAATTATTTCTTATTTGGAATTTAGGTCTAGTTCTGAACTAGAACAACCAGCTACCGATTTCCCTACGCGGTTGATTCTCGGCGCTGTCAAGTGTTACTGGAACTCCTTCGGCACACGAGATTTCTTGAATAATCAACGGCTGAGTTCAAGCTACAACAGGCTTGTAAGGAATGTATTATTTTCAGGTCAGCTGGCTTTGACTGGCCAATAATCACTGCCACGACTTCTAAGCATAGGTCCTCCTCATTATTCAAGCGCTCTAGCAGTATTTACTCAAGCAACCAAATGAGGCTCATTTTCTACGAACAATTCCTTGGTAAAAATTGTCTCAATCGGGGAATATCGCTAGTTTTCACTACGCAGATCTTTTGATTAGAACTTATACTTACAAACCGTGCACGAAAAGCTTTAAAATTTTTCTGGCCGCCCGCTGCATGTAAAGTGGGTTTCGTATAAGTTTGGGATATCACTCAGCCCATTCAGAGTCAATTAGAGCCCCCACTTCCATTAACTAATAACAAAAATAAAATCAAAATAGCTGTAACAAGTCGAGACGATTGATAAATAAGTGGTAGATGACAAAGTCGCCGCTTCATTGTAAGGGGAAGAAATGGGCGGCTAACGGTGAAGTCTGTGCACAGTACAGTCCGATGATATAGGTTGAAGGTAGATTAATTCACGGATAGCCAATATCCACGAGTGCAGTGAATAGGTAAGCTGGTGGTAGTTTTTTAGAAGAACGGTTGGAGTTAGGTGGTTTTGAACTTTTGGTAGGTTGTAAAAGTAAATGATGGATGTTGGATGGTGAACGCTGGAAGTGAATTGATTACAAGGTTAAAAGCAGATATAGAACGACGGAACTAGTGAACGATGAGCAGGTGGTTTGTGATTAATATGGAAGATGAAACTAAATCAGGTAGGGATCGACTGTTATCAAAGTTATCAGTGAATTCAGAACGGCGGAAATGGTGAACGATTGACTTTTGGAATATTGATGACGGGTTGTGGATGATGGTGGAGATCATTTTCAAATTAACGGTGGATGGGTGACTGACAAGTCGATGCTCAATAACGGATGGATGGTGGATGGTGAAAAGTAACCTTAATTTCTTCGGTGGCCTGTACCCATATGACGGCGGCACTTACAATACACCTTTGATTAGAGGAATCTGCTTACAGACACTTGCTTAGCTTACTCGAAGCCTTCTCACCCAAGAGTAGGCTATAGGCGGGCAGAGCAGCGCCAAATACCTTGGAAGCTAGATGACACATCAAATACAAATTATTCCAAGCGGCCGGCGTATTATAAAGGCATTTCATAGAAAACTTACAAAATGAGATAACGCCCACTTAAAGTATTTTTTCTATTGCTAACAAAAAATTTAGTATATTTACGGTATATAACTACATTGTACTGCTTTCCTACCTCCGTAGTAATATGGTTGAGCAAATACCACAGCTAACGGATTTTTAAAAACGCCTACCATTATTTACATAATTTGCCTATCAAAGTACTAACGCCATAAATAGGATGAAAATCCATTAATAAAAGTAAGGAAGGTTAAGTTCGGGTGTAACCGAACATACTCAGTTGAGAGCTATGGTGACAACATAAGGGAAAATAACCGTGTAGGAAAATGAACCGAGGGTAACCCTGGAATGTGTTTGTATGACATGTGTATCAAATGAAAGGTATTAAAGAGTATTTTATGAGGGAGTGGGCCATAGTTCTATAGGTGGACGCCATTTAGGGATATAGCCATAAAGGTGGATAAGGGTTGATTCTAGAATTTGTTTGTACGATATGGGTATCAAATGGAAGGTGCTAATGAGTATCTTAAAAGGGAGTGATCCTTAGTTCCATAGGTGGACGCCGTTTCGAGATATGGCCATAAAGGTGGACCAGGGGTGGCCTTAGAATTTGTTGTACAATACAGGTATCAAATGAAAGGGGTTAATGAGCATTTTAAAAGGCCTTAGTTCTATAGGTGGACGCCTTTTCGAGATATCGCCATAAAGGTGGACTAGGGGTGACTCTAGAATGTGTTTGTACAATATGGGTATCAAACGAAAGGTGTTAATGAGTATTTTAAAAGGGCGTGGGGCTTAGTTCTATAGGTGGACGTCTTTTCGAGATATCGCCATAAAGGTGGACCAGGGGTAACTCTAGAATGTGTTTGTACGATATGGGTATCACATTAAGGTATTAATGAGGGTCGCCTTTTCGAGATATCGCCATAAAGGTGGACCAGGGGTGACTCTAGAATGTGTTTGTACGATATGGGTATCACATTAAAGGTATTGTAACGAATTTGCTGCAAATCCTCTTATTTGCAATCCTCGGCTAAGTTCGAATCACTAAACTGTTGAATAAATAACTCCAATATTGAATAATGGAAAAATGGCCTTTATTAAAGTACTTCACGATAACACTTATACTTTGCTACTCGCTGGCTTAATAACCAAACTGACTGATAACTCAAATGAAACTCTACTATTGGCCGCCAGATCGCGTGCTTAATCAAACTGGTTGATAGTTCAACTCAAACTGAATTACTTTTTACTCGCTTGCGCCGCTTTTATAGTTTACGCTGCATACATCTAGGCTCTTCTATTTCCAGAACTTACCAACTATTTCGAGTGTTTATAGTTCTCATATAGTTTCTACTTGTTTAAAATTTTCTACTTTTCAGCGTCTCTCAGATGTATGTGAGTTTGTAATTTACAGTCTCTCGCACACACATATGCGTATAAGTAAATGCATCTGTGTGTGACATCTCTCGGCTGCCTTATATATGTGTATACATGATTTGATTATTGACGTAAACACCGCTTAGCATGGCCTTAGCATCGCCTTAGTGATGGTATAGCTTAGTGATGCTAATATCCGTGACAGTATTAATGAAGGTCGCCTTTTCGAGATATCGCCATAAGGTGGACCAGGGGTGACTCTAGAATGTGTTTGTACAATATGGGTATCACATTACAGGTATTAATGAGGGTCGCCTTTTCGAGATATCGCCATAAAGCTGGACCAGGGGTGACTCTAGAATGTGTTTGTACGATATGCGTATCACACTAAAGGTATAATGAGGGTCGCCTTTTGGAGATATCGCCATAAAGGTGGACCAGGGGTGACTCTAGAATGTGTTTGTACGATATGGTATCACGCTAAAGGTATTAGTGAGGGTCGCCTTTTCGAGATATCGCCATAAAGGTGGACCAGGGGTGACTCTAGAATGTGTTTGTACGATATGGGTATCACATTAAAGGTATTAATGAGGGTCGCCTTTTCGAGATATCGCCATAAAGGTGGACCAGGGGTGACTCTAGAATGTGTTTGTATGATATGGGTATCATATTAAAGGTATTAATGAGGGTCGCCTTTTCGAGATATCGCCATAAAGGTGGACCAGGGGTGACTCTAGAATGTGTTTGTACGATATGGGTATCACATTAAAGGTATTAATAAGGGTAGGCTTTCCGAGATATCGCCATAAAGGTGGACCAGGGGTGACTCTAGAATGTGTTTGTACGATATGGGTATCACATTAAAGGTATTAATGAGGGTCGCCTTTTCGAGATATCGCCATAAAAGTGGACCAGGGGTGACTCTAGAATGTGTTTGTACAATAATTGGTATCAAACGAAAGGTGTTAATGAGTATTTTAAAAGGGCGTGGGGCTAGCTCTATAGGTGGACGTCTTTTCGAGATATCGCCATAAAGGTGGACCAGGGGTAACTCTAGAATGTGTTTCTACGATATGGTATCAAATTAAAGGTATAATGATGGTTTTAAAGGGAGTGGTGTAGCGTATAGGTGGTTGTCTTTTCGAGATATGCCATAAAGGTGCTTTACAATGTGTTTGTATGACATGGGTATCAAATTAAATGTATTAATGATGCTTTTAAAAGGGAGTGGTGGTAGTTGTATATGTGAAGGCGTTTTCCAGATATCGAACAAAATGTGGACAAGGGTGACCCAGAACAACATCTGTTGGATGCCGCTAATTTATTTATATATATAATACCACGAACAGTATTCCTGCCAAGATTTCAAGGGTTTTTTATTTTGCCCTGCAGAACTTTTTCATTTTATTCTACTTAATATGGTAAGCGTCACACCCATTTAACAAAGTTTTTTCTAAAGTTATATTTTGCGTCAATAAACCAATCCAATTACCATGTTTCATCCCTTTTTTCGTATTTGGTATAGAATTATGGCATTTTCTTCATTTTTGGTAATTTTGGTTCTCGAAAAAGTGGGCGTAGTCTTAGTCGGATTTCGGCCATTTTGTATACCAATACAAAGTGAGTTCAGATAAGCACGTGAACTGAGTTTAGTAAAGATATATCGATTTTTGCTCAAGTTATCGTGTTAACGGCCGAGCGGAAGGACAGACGGACGACTGTGTATAAAAACTGAGCGTAGCATCAACCGATTTCGCCCTTTTTCACAAAAATAAGTTATCGTCCCAAAATCTAAGCCCCTACCAAATTCCACAAGGATTGGTAAATGTTTGTTCGACTTATGGCATTAAAAGTATCCTAGACAAATTAAATGAAAAGGGCGGAGCCACGCCCATTTTGAAATTTTCTTTTTTTTGCATTTTGTTGCACCATATCATTACTGGTGTTGAATGTTGACATAATTTACTTATATACTGTAAGATATTAAATTTTTTGTTAAAATTTGACTTTAAAAAAATTTTTTTAGAAGTGGGCAAAGTCGTTCTCCGATTTTGCTAATTTTTATTAAGCATACATATAGTAATAGGAGTAACGTTCCTGCCAAATTTCATCATGATATCTTCAACGACTGCAAAATTACAGCTTGGAAAATTTTAAATTACCTTCTTTTAAAAGTGGGCGGTGCCACGCCCGTTGTCCAAAATTTTACTAATATTCTATTCTGCGTCATAAGTTCAACGCGCCTACCAAGTATTATGGCTTTATCCGTCTTTGGTAATGAATTATCGCACTTTTTCGGGTTTTCGAAATTTTCGATATCGAAAAAGTGGGCGTAGTTATAGTCCGATATCGTTCATTTAAATACTGACAAAATATATTAAAAAATACTGATAAAGTGGCGCAGCTTGGCGAGCTGATTAATTTTTTAACACAAAATAGAAATTTACTAAAATTTTATGAAATGGGCGTGGCACAAATACGTCATGTTATATAATGCTAAAAATACAGGAAATCAAGAGCCGATAAGTTTTCATTTTAGCTCTCAACGAGACTTACTATAAGCAATGCTAGCCTGTGTGGGCTGCTCACGTTACGTATATCACAACTGGGTTGAGTTTCACCCGATCTTAGATACCCTTACTTGTTTTTATTCATTTTGTAAAATCTCATCAGAGCATAGCTATCGTCAAAGCTAGAGCAGAAACTAAGTTTTTCCAACAGTGAGATATGGAGGTCCCCACGGTGCACTGGTTCATTGACTGTCTGATTAACTCAAGAGATTATTCAACTGTAAAATTGATTGATTGAAAATATGAATGTATTAAGTATTTGAGCTAGTATGAGTTTTTGTTTAATATGTATTTTTATTGCTGAAACGGTCTATTTTATATAAACTTGTTTATAGGAGCTTTATCATATACAGCAGCAAGCACGAAAAATGCAGTGGAATTTCTATAGAATGTCGTCAATTAAATTCCTCTATTCCTTATTTTCAATAATTTGGAACAAAACTTTATTAATAATTTTTTCCAACGAAAACTATGCAAACCAATCAAAATAAGGTTTTCGAAAAACCTCGAAAATTCGAACAAATGTTACGAACATTTGCAGCTTTTTATTTAGAATTGTCTTAATTTTCTTGAGTATGCACTTCCGTAGCCTAATCGATTTTAGTCTGATAAAGTACAACCAATAATTTTTGACATTTTTTTCCAAAAGGTTCTTTGAATTTTCCTCTCAACAAGCTATGAAATATATGAAGCCCTTTGCCTAGAGTAATATTTATGACGCCACCGTGGTGTGATGGTAGCGTGCTCCGCCTATCACACCGTATGCCCTGGGTTCAACTCCCGGGCAAAGCAACATCAAAATTTTAGAAATAAGATTTTTCAATTAGAAGAAAATTTTCTAAGCGGGGTCGCCCTCGGCAGTGTCTGGCAAGCGCTCCGATTGTATTTCTGCCATGAAAGCTCTCAGTGAAAACTCATCTGCCTTGCAGATGCCGTTCGGAGTCGGCATAAAACATGTAGGTCCCGTCCGGCCAATTTGTAGGGAAAAAATCAGAGGAGCACGACGCAAATTGGAAGAGAGCTCGGCCTTAGATCTCTTCGGAGGTTATCGCGCCTTACATTTATTTATTTTTAATATTTATGACACCTTTTCGGGAAATAGATCAGAGACCGACTGATACTGGACAGCGATTGGGACTGGAGTGGGAAAAAGGGATGGAGAAGAATAAGAAACACTAGAGAGAAGAGAAAAGAGGGAAGGAGAAAAGGATAGAGTTAGACAAAGATAGAGAGATAAGGAAAAGACGGAGAGTGAGAAAGAGGCGCAGAAAACAAGAAAGGCAGAGGGAAGAGTGAATTAAAAGATAACGAAAAGGGGGTAAATAGGGAAGGGAGAGTAAGAGGCAAAAAGCTGCTAAAATGTTAAGCAGATAGACCAAAGCTAGGGCTGAGCAACGTCTTCCGGGTCATACCAGTATATGTATTTTGAGAAACTCTCAAAAGGCTTTAGTAGATACTTAATGCGATACTGATATTTATGAATACAATTCTAGAGCAATTAGTTTTTACCGGTTTAGTAGAGCTCGCGGATGATAACTTTTTCTGTATAAAAATGTTTGCCAAAGTTGTTGATTTGTGTTGAATAGGTTTTTAAATAATGGGATATTTCAGAGGGATATCTGCTTGATCGATGTTTGACCGAAGCTGATATTGACCAGTGGTTTAATGATAAGCGGTTTAAACTTATTAAACCTGAAGTTTACGGTATGAAAATACAGAATCTAAAGTGATGCCGCCGATATTTTAGAGGCAGCGAGACATGTTGGGCATATTTAAAACTTTCGGCCATTCGAGCACTACTAACTGTACTTTGACAGGAGTGTTGTTGATTGAGGATATATACCCCAACTATCAGGGCGTTAGCTCCGTTGTGGTGGTTCTTTAATAGGCGGTTCTGAATAACCATAAGAAAGACCTCAGCGAGCACTTTGCCCGACAATCTTGTCTGGTAAAAAATCAATTCCCGGGCTATATTTGAAATTTTGGTAAGATAATACGCTGCCTTGAGATATTGAACAAAAGGGCGCCTGTTCAAATCGGGTTCTATTGCTGCAGTGGTTTCTGATGACTGGCGCACTCTACTTACAGTATATATACCCTGGCGAAAAAAACCACATATAATTTATTTTATATGTCACATTTTCCCCGCAAGATTAAAAAATTGCAAAAAATTACGAAAGATTTTTTAGGTGAGATGGTAGCACGAAAGGACATAATCTGTTATTTGTCATGTAGTTAACACTGCGACCGGCAACTGACAATGGAAACTACCTTCATTCTTATACCATGGTTTTAGTTACAAAATTTACGTGCGTTTTTTTAACTACCGAAAATATAAAAAGAATATTAATTTCCCTACTTTGAAAAAAAAATGTCCTTGCTGTTACACTATGGACACACTCAGTCTACGTGATGTCTTTATTAACCAGTCAGTTCTAGTTAGCCTTCCACTCTTATTCTTCTATTCGCTGCCTTACAAAAGGTGTGATTATCATAATAAATAAGTATTTTGAGTACATTTTGAGCCATTGAACTCATATGAGTTTTATACTAACGTAATGATATTGTTAGCACGAACTTCTGTTTATTGATGATTAACATCTCATTAAGAATGTTTTAATCCCAACAACTTAGATTAAGTGGGTTTTGTTATTTTTTATAGCAAAACTTTCCTACATTCATTTTATTCTAGAAATTTATTTTTTCTCCCACAATATACATATTTATACATACGCACATGGGAATACCTATACATGCATATATACATTGTACAAACAGACACGCCTAGCTTCTAACTTATACATAAAATCCGTTCAACTTTGTTTAACATTTAGAGCTTGTTCTTAAGAGCTTACTTAATTTAGGAATATGTCTGATAGAGAATTGACTTACTTATAATGATTAATCCTTTAATAACAACACTGGCTAAGAAATATTCGGCTACTTAATTATTTTAAAGATGGCATGGATCGAGTTTCTGGAATGAACATTTCCTTTAGTCCTGGGTGCATAAAATTTATTTGTTGCGTATTAATCACAAGCTGACTTTTTGTACTTTGCGTCCTTTTAGATATATCTGTATTGTTTACTGTTAATTAATACTTATCTATGTACATTTGGTTAAAAGAAATTTATAGAACTGAATGATAGTAATCTATAAAATTTAAACTCTTACATTTCGGAAAGAGGTAATCTCTACGACTACTGAACCGATTGGGATGCAACTTTCTTTAAAAAAATTTCCCATACTTAGCTCTAAAAGAATAAACTAGCCGATCCATTTCTGAAACATCAAAGAATAGGGTATTTGATTTTTTTAGCAACGCTGTGTGTGCTACAAAGTAATGCAAATTCACTGATCTAAAGATGTGTAATGGTGTGAGTTGGTAATCAACTTCCCTTTATTTATTCGGCGTGTGTGTTTTTAAACAGCTTTATTAGCTTGACTCGGTGTAGCGCGCGGCCTGCCGATGTGAACGAATTTTGTAATTAAAATTTAAGTAACTTCCCGATAAGCTACAAGCTTAAAAGTTGGAATATAGGTCAGAACCCGATGACAATTCAATAAGAAAAAAATTCCGATAGATGGCGCATGGATCGAAATATTTAAAAAAATCGTATTTGTGGTTCGATTTGGCTCATATTTGGAACAAATATTACATACAGTCCAGTAGAAGTGACATCAAAATACTTTGGAGTTCGAGGAGGGACAAGCATACGTGGCGCCTAGTCGAGTAAATGTGTAAAGTCTTTGATGGGATTACGTATTGAGGATTTAGATTGTAACAAATTGTCAGGAAAGAGTCCTTGTAATAATGAGTCACTAAATTTACTAAATAGAATAAGAAATAATAGGCAATAAAATAAAGACTAAAAACATGAAAATAAAATAATAAAAACAAGTAAGGACAGGATGTCTTCGCTGTGCGAAGACTTCTTACCTTTCATGAATGTGGCTGAACAATAATCTTATCCCGTTCGTAATCTCCAAATAATCGGATGCATAAGATAAGAAATATATAGTGAACAGATGTACATACCTAAACGATTTTTAAGATAAACATAAAATAAAAAATGGCAAAAAACCCCCTAATCTGAACGATCGGTTGTATGGGATATATATTATATATAGCTCCGATCGAAATGAGTTTTTCATGAAATCTTCTATGATATATTAGAATAAATATCACCAAGTTTAACGTTTTTATATTGGAAATTGAGGGAGAAATTGCCAAAAATCTTTCTATCTGAACGATCGGTTGTATGGGATATATACTATATATAGCTCCGATCAAAGTGATTTTTTCAGGATATCTTCTATGATATATTAGAATATATATCACGAGTTTCACGTTTACTAAATTGCGGCAGGAATGACCAAAATCGTCTTATCTGAACGATCGGTTGTATGGGCGATATATGTTATAGTGGTCCGATCCTACCGGATCCGACAAATGTCTAATATAATACAAAAATACATCCTTGTGCCAAATTTCATTGAGATATCTCAAAATTTGAGGGACTAGTTTGCGTTCAAACAGGCAGACGGACGGACAGACGGACATGGCTATATCAACTCAGTTCGTCGACCCTGATCAATTCGGTATACTTAATAGTGAGTCTATCTTCTATATTTCTCAACGTTACAAACATCGGGCCAAAGTTAATATACCATTTCATGTTCATGAAAGGTATAAAAAATTAAGTTAAACTCTTTTATTGAAAACAATACTTACATGAAGTAATAATAATACTAAAAGCAGAAAATAATTAGGTAGGTCCTAGGTATTAGTCATCACACCCCTCACCAATCTAGGCCTTTGATCGGACAATTAAATAAAAGCGTTGAGCGCGTGAAATTCTAAAAATGTGAGGCGTAGCATAACCTTATTAAGGTTCAGTTGGTCTTACTTATGACTATAAATGATGATATGAATTGATATTGTAAAAACATACATG
>JARSSU010030079.1:0-51521 GCA_029619165.1 Eurosta solidaginis | reverse complement strand
GTGGCAAAGCGAACTCAACCAATTCGCCGTGCAGAAGAATGTCAAGTCACAAAAAAAAATTTAATTGATTTCGATTAATTGACATCAAGGCGAATTCAATAGAGGTGGTGTTATCCCAACAGCTGATTGCTTCTTCTTGATAATTTTCCATACAACGCCTTGTACAACAAAATGTCAGTTAATCGAAATCAATGAAAATTTTCTTTTGACTTGGCATCAAGGCGAATCCATACCAGGTGGTGGCAAAGCGAATTCAACCAATTCGCCGTGCAGAAGAATGTCAAGTCAAAAGAACATTTTCATAGATTTCGATATGGGGGCCTTCCATGCAAGGCTTTGTATGGAAAATTATCAAGAAGAAGCAATCAGCTGTTGGGATAACACCAACTCTACTGAATTCGCCTTGCTTGGCATTCTTCTGCACGACGAATTGTTTGAATTCGCTTTGCCACGACCTGGTATGGATTCGCCATGACTGACATATAGAACAAGGCGCTGTATGGAAAGTAATCAAAAGGAAGCAATTATCTGTTGGGATAACAACAGGTACTGAATTCGCCTTGTTGTATAGATTCGCCTCGATCTAAGTTTTTTACCTCTTATTCCCTTTTTGGCACAAAATTCACACAGTTTTAAACAAATATTAATTGTTAACAATTGATTTTTAGAGTCTCTTCCACATCCATTCGCAGCGCAGGCCGACTTCTTCAATAATTCAACAAATATTTAACAGGACGTTGAGGAATGAATTCGAATTTATTGCATAATCTACACGTTACCAGGCGGTCGAGAAGACGGCTCTAAGCATGACAAAAAAATATAGTTAATACCTCGAGCTCGATTCGAATTTATGATCTTACAAGTCAAAAGCCTGACAAAACAACAAAAACAAAAAAGTTATTAAATAAAATACCGTATTTTTCAAATTTCGTACCTCATGAGTATAATGGAAGAAAAAATCGTAGAAACATTTATCGAGGGAAAAAAGTGGCGAAAATCGCAACGAAATCAGTCCTGCGAAGTACATCGGTAGACAGCGTTGGCATGGAAAGTCCCATATACGCTTATATTAAAATAAGGGTGTTAGAAATATTATACTAAACAAAAAGTACATACATAGAAGTTTACAATTTTTAGTACAAAGTTATGGCTAGCAAAGAAGCACCGAAATTCAAAATGTCTGCAAACTATGACTTCAAATTTTTTTTAAGTATGTACTTCTTTTCTGATGAATATTGAAACGATTTTCCGTCATCTTTTGTCAAATTTGGTGTGAAGGTGTGAAGTTACGCATCGAATCCCGAAGATCTTTTGCGATCTCAGGATTTGAAAATGACATCCCCCGGGATTCGGAATCGGGACTCGATGCTTTAATGTGAAGACAAATCGGATTTGGCATTGTATCGTCTTCGGCTTAATTTTGCTTTGCTGGTGATCAACCGTTTTAATTGCGTGACAACTGCATGCAGATGAGCCCATTAGGCCTTATTACATTCACGACGAGTGACTACAGAGCGACATGTGTCAAAGTATTTTTACATGTTTTTATAAGGGCCGTTATTTTCGTGACAGAGCAACACGACAATCAATCCCAATGCCGTCATAGCCAGATTAAACCTAGTTCTGTTATTGGGTTCTGACAGTCAGTGACATTCTTTTTATACTGTCAATAAAACTAAAATAGAATTAAATAACAGACAATAAAATTTAAAATCATTCTTTCGAGCATTTTTTAAACATAATTAATATTTTTTTGTAAATTTTTCGCTACTGTTTCCTATAACTTATATTTGGTTGCCGCGTTCAAAGTAATCAAGTAGGCAATAGCCATCATTCAGTGCAATTTCTAACTCCGTATCACGCTCAATTCTCACAGGGAATGCTCTGGATCATTGGGAAACTTGGGAAGCTGAGGTACACATATGTTTTATGATAGGCAGATGTCGCCTTTGTGTTTCATAACTCCAAATTATCTGGTTCACAAATTGAACCAGACTTCTATTATCGATCTGGCTCAGGATCTTTGCGACGGCATGATGGCTAATCCATGGCTACGTTTGTAGTCAAACTTCGCTTTATCATGGCTGTGGTCTGTAGACGTCGTGTTGAATGTAATCAGCCCTATTGTTCACAATTTTAATAAAAAATCTTAATTGCAAATAATGACATTTTGCCTTACGATGCTATTTTTTTGTACCACAACTGTACGTGCTTTTACTTGTTTAAACATTTTTTTTCGTTTTGTTTTTTTCTTTTTAAACCTTTCATCAAAGATGTAGCTTCCATCTGATATTAGTTATGTTTTATTGTTTGTGTTAAAGTTGTTTTTATTAAAAGTTTTTACATTCATGGCATTTTCTTTGATTTTAGTAATTTATTTAATTTTTATTAAGTTTTAATCGCAAATGAAGCGTCGTCGTCTTAAACATAATTAATCATTAATGTTGAAAGTTGCATAAATACATTTTACAAAATTTAAGTTTTTTAGTTTTAGGTATATATTATACCATGTTTCCACCAAACTCCGTGCTTGCCAACTGTTTTATGCAAATAATCTCACATAAATGAAACCTTTTGACTTCGCTTTTGGATTATTCATACCGAGCTTAAAACGCGTCTTCAATACTCTCTCTGATATTTCAAGACGTGTTTTAGCAATCGGTTGAAACTGGCACACCACGGAGTTTGGGTGTGTTGGTCGAAACGTTCAACATAAACAATTCATGTATGTTTGTATCTCCTTATAGATTACATCTCTATATACATTCATCTCCTATTTGTATAAACTAAAATTCGAAGCAAATATTTCATTTACTAAAAATTCCTATTTGAATGAATAAAACAAATTACTTTAAATGATTTAAAACAAGTGCATAGCAATACTGAAATAACAGTAACACTTAAAAGTAAGCACCGTCTTCATACCATTGCGTATGATAAGTGTGATATATGACGTAGAAAGCGGGAGGCGTAAGTCTGCGGGTAGGGTATTGGCGATAAAAAGGTGGGCAATTAGACGTTGCAAAAAGTTGGGTGGAGCTGAAGTTCTCAAACAAGACATTTCTAAAACAAAAATTCAAAGTCTTTCTCTACTTGTGTCTTCCAACGCAGTGGAGGTTTCTCTTCCTTTCTTAGCTACCAAACATGGGTTCAGATAGAAACACATTCTGGGCCGCAACGTCTGCGTACATTTGCATAACATAAACTACATGGCGAAACCTTTAAGCTTATTCGCTGTTCTATATGTATAGCTGCGTTAAGATCATGCAGCTCATCAAACTTCCAATATAAAACTTCATGGGTCATCATTATATTACTCCACAAAGGTTTTTTTCTAATAGCTCTAATAGTTCCTTTCCAATTCTTTTGGAGGCGATGGTGTTACTCAAAGTATTTGACAAAGCCGTATAAGCTTTTGAGAGAGCTCAAAAGTCAGACAAAGCAGCATACAGGCATTTCAAAGCTCTTATCAAGGGTCTTCTCCGTTCTATTAGGTACAACGTGATCTAATTTTTTTAGTTACTGGAACGTACCGGATCTATATTTGGAAAAGACCATCAGTGCTATCACACTCCCCAAAGCTTTCGGTACTCTCTTTGCTGTTAGGTTAGGTTGAACTGGCCGGTCCGTGAGGACCTCACGTAGACTGAAATAGTCCGCAGTATTACCAGAAGTTTGATAACTCCGTCCTCTTGGCAAATACTAGAAGCTTTATAGGACCTATGCAACTTGCTGCTTCTAGATCTCACAGCCGTGTCACTCCTTATAGCTGGATTCTTAGCCTGGCAAGCGCAGGGCACGAGTACTAAGCGTTCTCGATCATTCTGCTATCACACTGACCAAGCCTAATTTAACGGCATGTGACGCCAGAAGCAATGTCCATCAAAATACCCCTCACAGTCCTCTCGGTTTAATAAAGGATCAACTTTGTTTGCCTAAGTTGTAAGACCTACACATGATCTTCGATATTTTGACAGCCCGCGCCTTGGGTCCACACCTTTCCGCTTGGACGATATGGCACCTCTCGCCCTCATTCAATCTAGCCCAATCTAATTGGAACATCTAAGGAGCAAGCTTCGAAAGGTGTGCCGTTTTTAGGTAGTTCATCCGCTTTTTCATTCCCATCTAAACCCATATGCTCTGGGACTCAATATACATTTCTTTGTCGTTAAAACAACAACGGCGACCTTCTCCAGGTTTAGCATATCGTGGAAATATGGTCGATTATGTCCAATCAGTTTGTTGACTTTGGTTTTCAGTCTTTCGCAGAATACGTTATATAGAATCTAAAGTGCGATATTAAGCAGGCTGATTCCTCGTTAATAATCGCGGCTTTCGGAATCGATTCAAACAATTCCAATCTGGAGTCGTGCGCTCGATCAAATGAATTTTGCATACGAGTTGATGTATGCTGTTTACCAACACTTCTACTCCCAACCACAGCTCGGCCCTTAATCCGTAATGCTGCCATTCTATCTTCGGCATAGTCAGGTAGCGGAACATATACTGCGTCGTCTGGATTGGGGTATCGGGATCGTCATTTCCTTCGCTATCTAGTAATGAGAATAAATTTCCCCTTCAAAGCACCCTCTCTGTACGCCGATTACCATAAGCATTCCCGTACCCATCTTTGGGCTTTAGTACTATTAGCTAGAATCTGATTCATGTTTTTTTTTCTAACAAGGCGTTTCTCCTCCACATTTGCGTCACGATAGGATTCATACACATCGCACCTTGCTGCGCCCGTACGTGCCGCGGCTATGCATACCAAACCATCATTTCCAAGCAGCGGTACATTCGTTTACATTTCGCAGTGACAGGACCTATTGAGTAAGCCTCTCACTGAATGAACTCCCACTCCCTGAAGTGTATCGGAATGTGGCCGTACTGCTAGGAAAGCAGTACCAGTGTTACAGTCATGCTCGATTTCTACTCTTACACTTGAGTCCACGTGAGTGGGAAAAGTGCAAGATGCATTAAACAACCGGCGTAACATCTTGTTCACGGCAGAAAGGCTGGGAGTTTTGGGAGTTATTCTGGCTTTAAGCTCCCTGAGTTTGTAGCGACTGTTCGCAATGAGAACCAGCTGCAAGCGGGAGTCTGCTTTGGATTGGTGTAGTCATCTCTTTATTTCGTACCCGGATTGTGCGCTGTCCTTGGGGCTCGTTACCGAAAAACGCCTTTCAATGAGATAAATTGTAATCAACATTAAAAATAAATAAATAAATGTAAGGCGCGATAACCTCCGAAGAGATCTAAGGCCGAGCTTCTCTTCCAATTTGCGTCGTGCTCCTCTTTTTTTACCTACAAAATGGCGGGATGGGACCTACTTGTTTTTATGCCGAATCGAACGGCATCTGCAAAGCAGATGAGTTCTCACTGAGAGCTTTTCATGGCAGAAATACACTCGGAGTGCTTGCTAAACACTGCCGAGGGGCGACACCGCTTAGAAACATTTTCTTCTAATTGAAAAAACTTGTTTCTAAAAGTTTTGATGTTGCTTTTCCCGGGGACGTGAACCCTGAATCTTCGGTGTGGTTGGCGGAGCACGCTACCATCACACCACGGCGGCCGCCAATCGCATTGCTCAGAAAATTAAAACAAAGACAGCAACGTCAAGTTGCGCCGATGCAATAATATGTCAAAGCCCATAAAGAATTCATATCGGCACCTATGAATTCAAAGGTCATGGATGTGGAATCACACAGATTGGTATTCCCAAATTGAAAACTTTTTAAGATGGCTTGGTGCTCGAAAAGCGACTAACGGACTTTGATGGACGGCCGTCACAGCTAATTGTAGCAGATTTTAATTCAAATACCCAAATACTCCTTGCTATTCCCTCAACATTTTAAAGCAAATAGAAAATAACCAAAATGTGCTGGACTAAGTTTGTTTAGAAAAATTATCTGTGAGAAAACTTCCTTTTCTAAAAAGTAGTAGTTAAAAATTGTATGTTGCACAGTGTTTAGTTTAAAAAAAAATCACACTTTTAAATACTATTTTTGAAGCTAACATCTAAATTGAGTACTGGCTAAACTAAATATATACATACTTATGCGTATACACTAGGGTGGGCTAATAAACATTTTTTTTCGTTTGGTATTTAGAAAATATTGCTCAGGACATTCAAAGAGATAGTTTGTAAAAATCTCAGTTTTTTAATTATATGTTTAGAGGCGCCTCATTGCGGTTTTAGTTTTTCCATGCAAACTGTATGGCGGAGTTTTCCAAAAAAGTGTACCATGGCTCTAATCCTTAGTTCACAAATTACTAGCTATACATACTCTTATTGGAAATTGAACGATCTACAAAAAGATCTAACTGGATTTTTTGCTACCTTCACTTGTTAAGTAGTTATTTGAGGCTAAATTCGACCTCAAATTGTATGTGATTCCCCATACGATTTGTATGGTAATCCCCGCTTTGCAATAACAACCAACTTTCATAGTTAGTTTTTGTGACCTGTTCTAAACGGACCGCCGATAATGCCATTTATATTGTAACGAGTTTTTGGGAGTTCCTGGTAATTATGCACTTTCTGCTAGGGTTCGGATCGATGAACTGTCGAATAAATAACTCCAATATTCAGTGTTGCAAAATGGTCTTTATTTAGACTACTTTGGGAATAGTATTTCACAATTATACTTCACTACTATCGTGTTTAAATCAAACTGATTGACTTTCGCTTGCATCGCGCTGCTTTTATACTCTCAGTTAGACTTGTTTCCCTATTTCTCCTAAGGTCTAGACTTTTCATGAACATACCTTCTGGAACAGTTGTACCTCTTACTTTGTTATTTAGCTACATATATGCATATGTATGTGTGAGTAACAGCTTCTGTTCTTGTCTGCTGACTGAATATGTGTATGTGAAATAATATCTTCACTTCCAGCTACTGGTTATGTGTGCGGAATATTCTTCGTTGTCTTGTACATAAGTGTGGCTGATTGCTTTTTAGTTGTTGTTAAGATTATTTACTAACATTATAGTGATGCTAATATTCGCCACAATATGGAAGTATAAATAAATGAAGCAGAAGGCAATCGGGAAAAAGTTGTATAACAGCAAGACGTGGTGATGGTCGAATGCGTTTGTAAACAGTCCGAACATCGCTGAAGTGCGAGTTCATATCCCACTCCAAGGAGAAAAGGTTTTGAAGAGATTTACAAGGTATGATCGAAGCAGCTGTCGTCCTGATGTCCCAAACATTGCTTGAAAAAAATGCGTGAAAGCATTTAAAAGCAAATGGGCAATCCTCGCTTTGCAATAACAACCAATTATCATGGTTAGTTGTTGTTACTTTTACTCAACTTTAAAATAAAAAGCTGTCATATTTACAGGTTATCGTTTTGGGTGTCCTAAACAATGTTTTCTCTTTACCGAAAGGAAAAAAGTATTTATTTTTAGCCCTACCCTGCACTGAATATATATTTAATATTTATTTATTTTTATTTTTTAGCTTTTGTTTGTTTTAATATTACTTAAATAAGTTCTTATAAAATTATATTTCTAAATACAATATAAACAAGTTGCTGTGCATTTTATGCTAATTTTTTCCTCACGACCTAAATATTTTTTTGCAAAACCTCCTGAAGCGGTTTGTATTTGTAGCCTATTTTTAATAAATTTTATGCCTACATTAAGTAAAATGGCACAGACAATTACCACCCACAAAAAAAAATAATAATAATAAAAAATTAAGTTAAACCCATAAAAGCTACGCCGTACGTACAAATAACCTTAACGGACGAAAACCCCTCACGCACCGTTCACACTTGCCTACCAATGCGAACCCCAATCAATAACGGCACCATCTGTGTGCCCATTACTGGACCATGGATACCTGTAGTAGCTGCCGCTAGCCATGCTAAAGCCATTTGTGTGGTAGCTGTTGTTATTGTTGTTGTTATAGTTATTGTTATTATTATTATTGTTGTTGTTGTTTAAATAAAAACTATTATTGTTGCAGGCAAGTAGTGACGATTCGGTGCTCTTTTCAACTTTTAGACAACATGTCCGTTGCGGTTGAGGCGGTGCCCTTTGTGCGAGATCCCACCCTACTGTCCCCTGTTGTTAGAAGCCACGTCCGTTACTCGTTGTATCATTGAGGAATGGTTTTTCTTCACTCTTCTTTACCAAATTACCGCTCAACGTAGGATCGGGACGTCGTCGTTTGAAGAAACCAAGACGCCACAGCACAATAACAACAAGCGCCAAAACGATGAGACCACAAATAATAGCAACAATATATATCCATATAGAAGTGGGTGGCTCGCGTTGCTGATCAAGCAATTCGGGATAGGCGCGTGTTTCCACCTGGCGATTAAAGAAAGAGTAAAGAAAATAATTAAGCAACACTTTACGAATATTAATAAAAATTAAGAGATATTTTCCTTACCAAAACATTCGCATCGGTTTGTTCCACCGAATATTCGAGCGGTATTTTAATTTGCGCTCTTGACATTATACGCACTAAATCAGCACGTGGATATTCGGATACAAGCGTCGAGTTCCACAGGCGTGCTCTTATATGCACATAAGCTTCGGTTTTAGCTGGCATATTATAGATATCACATTGTATCTTTACACAGGATGCTGTCGCTTTATTACAATCCAATTCGACTATGTCACGTTTTCGATTTGCATGCTCTCCGCTACTGTCCATAAAACGTTCGGGTCGTATGATACGTTCTAATGTATTTCGACGTACACGATTCAAATAACGATCTACTTCGTCGTCATCGTCCTCTTCATGTAGACCCGGCCGCTGTGTTGCCTTTTGCTTCGTATAGGCACTTTTTTCACTATAAGTGCTATAGCGACTGGGGAAGTATTGTGTCTTGTTTGTTGGTCTCATCATATAAGGCGCTGGTGCCATAAGCAGTGTATCAAATAATTCGTTAGACTTCGTTTTTGATGTCAGCTTGAGTGGGTTGACATACTCTGGTGAGACGAAACACTCGCTTAGCTCGATATTTTCTACAATGGGCATAGCTTCTATGTAGAGTAACCATTTGTCTTTTTTGCTCTTCTCGCTGGTGAGCTGATGTGGCCAGTAAATGGTGAGTACGATCTTTGGTGCTTTCCATGGTCCATCGTTGTAGATCTGAAGAGTTTTAAAATGTAAATTAGTTTCAAGATACTGATAATTTAGTAGTGCTATATTGGATTAAGTTAGGAGTGCGTGCATGGAAATTTCCTACACTTCCACTCGGAGACAGTTTTGTCCATTGTAAGTTCCCTCAATGAAAGCCGACTGGCGGCACATTTGTCCACCAAATTACTTCCTAGTAGTACTCAACGAACCACACAACCTCTGCCAGACTGTCGAAAGAGCGCGCGCCCGTTGAGTTGTCTTGTTTGTAGTCCTGGACATCGCCAGGGAAAGTGATGAATTGACTCTTCTTCCGCCACATCCAGACAGCTTTTACAGAGGGAACTTTTTGGTATGCGCCACCACCGGAGCATCGGTGCAATAGCGCAATTAATCAGGAGACAAACCAGCGGTAATTGCATATCCATTTCAGAAACCCTCCTGGCTATCTCACTTGCGAATCCATTCTCTACAATATCGCTGTACCCAGTGACCCAGCAAAGGGAGACATTCCTATGATTTATGGAATCTAGCAATGGTCAAAGTCTCAGCACGGTATTCGACTTCATCACCTTGGATTCTTATGCCTTTAAGACGGCTTAGCTGTCTACAAAGACCGTTACACTCGTGTCTGGGGCCGTACTGTCCTGTAGCAGTAGTGCTAGTATAGAAGATATTATAACGTTCTCATGAGGGGGTGGGGGGTGGTTTTCAGCAGAACTAAGGAACCGAAATAAGGTTACATACGCGGTTAACGCTACTTCCTCTTATAAAAGATAATACATCATCAGGTTGGCTGGGTTATGTTGAGTGCAGTTATCCTTGATTTGGAACGTTATGACCAACGACATGAATGCAACCCCCAGCCGGTTAGGGAGCTTAGAATATACCCCCGACAGGTACGCCTCGAGCAAGAGGCGACTAATATAACAAATTGATTCAAGGGATTGCCAGCGCAATATATAGCTTCTCCAACCCAATTGTCAACCTCAGCTACCCGTGGAGAATCCTGATTCTTTAACAGCCAAGGCTCTGGCGACCACAGGTTCCGCATGGATCTAGGGGTGGGAGGGCGGTATGGCCTTGAAGGATTTATGTGGTCATACTAAATTGTTCCTGAGATGGTCGGGCTAGTACCTTAATGGTGCTTGTTACCGGAACGTACCGGCTACAACAACAACAAAAACATGAATTCAAATTTAGTCCAACGCCACTCCTCCTTGTTCCCAGACCGCCAGCTTGATGTATTAAGCTTGAGAAGGCGGTATACCTTAATACAATTGGCGCGAAAGGGTTGATAAGGGTCACCGTATCGATACCTCTTCGTCTTCTTGTAGCAATAGGAGTCTGTTCGAAGGCTTTTGAGGAGTTTTATCGGTGTAGATGGTCCTTATTATTCCGAAAAAGATTATCATTAAGGTACTAGCCCGACAATCTGGGGAACGATTTGCTATGATCACATTAAACCTTCTAGCTCATCAGCAAAAAAAGACTGGATGATTCCACCTCGTCCTTCTCCATGCAGCTAATACAGCTGGGGTGGTCCATATTGAAAATAATGGAAAGGGAATAAAAGGAAAATCATAACAAACGATAGAAAAGTAAAGAAAAGAGGAAGAAAGAAATTCGGAGGAAAAGAATGCAACGCAAATGGAGCGAAACAAATAGAAAACGGAACAGGAAGTACAACCGAAAGGGAAAACAGAACAGGAACTGGATTTGAATCCGGACACGGTACTATCAACATAATATAAATGAATAACCGAATCAAAAGTGAAAACGCAACAGTATGTCGAACTGCAGCTTGAGCCAAAATCGACGTCGATACCAAACTCGAATCGATAGGGCACGTGATCAGAAAACGAGCCGCATGCAATGCAGACTCGAAACATGTTGTTCCCTATCCTTATATATCAAACTCTTCTAATTACTTTTCTCGGCTTTTCCTCGCCTCTGAACACCAGCACCCATTCAGCCTATGTGAAATTCACACGGGCCGGCAGCATCTTCCTCACTCTCTTTCTCTTCATTTACCTCAGCGAATAAATAAGATTTTTAGAAGGTTTTGTCCATTCTTCGAAAAAAGAATGAATTCCGTATATTAAACTATGCTAGCGTTCTCCTTTACTTTTTCTCTATTCCTATTCCTCCACTCCACTTCCCCTGTCATTTGACACTGCCCTTCCCATTACCTCTTCCTTTTTATTTTTCCTGTACTTCTTCTCTCTCTCTCACTTTCCTTCATTCTGTCCTTATATCTACAACTCGCTCTTGCCTATTACCCTCTACTCCTCTGCCTCTCACCCCACCACCGCCCCTATTTATATCACTATTTCTTCACAAAGCCTCTCCCTCCTCATCCTCACCTTAACCAACTCGGTTTCGAGTCATAAATCCCACTTATGTTAATCTAGAGAAGAAAACTTATGTAGCATTTTCCTTCGATTTGTTATGAAATCTATGTTATGTACACTGGACTATTTCTAGTTTAATTTATATTCCTCTCACCTGGTAAGTATGCATCAAAGGCGATCCGACATCTTCCATCTGCATAACTTTGCTATCCTTTTTCACTTCGCCACTATAGAAACTTTGCTCGGGCTTTGCCCAACCTTGCAAACTCAATTCAGCACGTTTCACCACGCGCACATCGAGCTGGGTGTCGGGTTTTGCCTCACCAACCAAACGCGACGTTGTATTAACGAATACATGAAAACTTAGTGTACGTTCATCGTTTTCTAAACCGTTGGGATCAAAGCGTAGCGACACATAGACAGCCCCATTGCGGCGCATAGGATTGCCAAGTGTGCAAAAGACCACCGTGTCGTTAAAACGATTGCAAATCACAGAGTTCTAGAAGGGAATATGAATTAAATACAAAAAATTCTTGTGGGAGCAAAACATTTTATGTTTTACCGTTCGGTTTGCTGCAATATATGAGACACTCTTCTGATGGACCACAAAAAGTTGAGTCTCATAAGCCGAATCAGCTTTATTTAGCACATTCACATTGACGCGCATTTCGTCCTTCTCACCCAGTACCAAAGCATAGTTGTCAACTGCGAAATACATAGAAATATGACATATAAGTATGGAATTTCATTCATCATTCAACTATCCATCATTTTATTAGTACTCACCCTCCATATTCAAGTCCAACTCCGCATTCAATATTAACTTACTCTCACAAATATCATCGTCGCCGCAATCTTTTTGGAATGTACCTTCAAACTCTACAAATGCCTGTGTTTGATCCAAAATCGGATTTAATATTTCTAAACCTGAACGTGGCAATTTCGGCTCCACAATTGTATAATTCAAGCGAAATTTGATCGGACTCTGTATATCTTTAGTGTTCTCTTTGATATAACCCGTCACTTGCTCGCAAGCCATGCGTCCATTGGTACGCACCGTCACTTCACGTTTCACTACATTACTGCGTCTATTCTCGCGATCGAAAAGTACGCGTGAAAACTTTTTATGACCACCAAAAGTCTCTGCTTCGACTGTATACAATAACCGCAAATCCTTATTCGCTGAAGCAGGTTCATAAGGCTCAATCGAACAGCATGCTTCAAACGTGAAGCAAGTTAAATTGGTCGAAGCATCATGTATACAGCCCGATTTTGCTGGGTCAATGTTCCTGAGTTCTCTACCACGCGCTGTAGTTTGTATATTTATGATAGGTCTTGACAGTAACGCTACCACCACGGACGAATTGTATGCGCCCACAACGACATCGGGATATGAATTACCATCCAAATCTGTGCCACCGCTTATCGAACTACCGAATGTAAGAAGCGGATGTGGTAGTAAGCCGAGATCTGAAGCTTGTATGCGCTGTGCAGGTTTCGCCACCAAACCAGTGAGTGAACCCAAGTATATATAAACTACACCACCAGCTTCGTATGGTGCGCCCACCGCCAAATCTTCGCAATTATCTTTATTTATATCACCAATGTTGGCGAGCGCAAGTCCAAAATGACTTTCTACTGTACCAGTTAGCTTCATCGTTGGTTTTTCTGGCAGCATATCCTTATCATTTTGATATATGTATACGGCGCCGCCTTCAGATTTATTAAAATAGAATGGTGCAGCAACGATGAGATCGGGTTTTTGATCGCCATTAATGTCGGCTGTGGTAAGTTCATATCCGAAACTTGAACCAAATTGTTCACCCTCGAGTATCATTTTAACGGGTATGGGATTGGTATTGGCTTTGTTGAATATGACTACTTGTCCATGTCCATTGGAGCGTGGCGCACCCGAAGCGTAAGACATGCGATCACCAAAATAACGACCACCTGTGACGGCCATGCCTGAAAAAATGTAGGAGAGAAGATTAAATAATTCTTGGATATGTGGATTGCGTTTAACTTCGTATCGACGACGCCTGAAAAAATTCTAACTCAGATTTTTAATTTTTATGAGAGATCTCCTTATAAAAGATTATCGGTTTGGACGCTTTGAAATGATAATGTGTAATTTCCATTAATTCTGCTAGCGGCTCCAGAATTTAATTTTTTTCCGTCGAAGATTTAAACTCTACTTTTAATCTGTGGGGTTCCGGTATCTCAACGAAAGTATATTTCTGCTTTGTGGCGGACAAGTGTTACTATTAATACTAGGCCGCGATGCACTGCGACCTTTAACTAGATATATTGTGATTGACCTTTCAGCCTATTTTAATGTTTTTATATACTTCTTCAGGCTTTTAGTCCATATTCCGAGGGGTTTCGGAGTCGCGACACTTAGATGGGAGAATTTCTGTGTTGTCAGACCGATGCATTCGCAGAAAATGTCAACTGGCGTTTCATCCCCCCAGCTCAAAGAAGCGGCAAGTTACATAAATGGATAGATTTTGCTTAATTAGGTTAATTGGAGACTACTGTGTCTCGTGTAGTATCCAGTGAGAGTTCGCAGATCTTTTATTATAGTAATGACCTTGGCTGATACTTTCGTTGCTGGGAGTTTAAATAATTTGGCCTGCGTTCGCCCTGGGCATTCAATACATTGTCTGAACTGCTTTGTTTCCGAGTTACTTGTGGTTTGGGAGTTCACAGAAGAGCTTTAGATCATAGAATACTGCCCTAGCACCCTGCTTGGCTAGGTTGTTGCTTATTCATTACCTTCAAGTCCCTGGTGCCAAATCATTTAGGCCTCCTATACATTCATCCATAAGCTTAGAAGTACTTGTGTAAGCTTAGAAGTACTTGGGCACGCAAGGCTGCCTGCCTGGCTGCCGAGCTTACTCCACGAGGGGAAGCCCCGCCCTAGACATTTTCTCCCGCAAACTGCTATTGCATGGATTGCTGCTTGAAAAATATTGGGGTAGCATCCCATTGGTAACGATTTCTTGAAGCACAATAAGTAAGATACATCCGAAAAAATTGAGAAACTCAATCCTCAGTCCTAACAGGATTTATTTATTTCAAATAAATAATCCACTGATCCCGATCGGAGTACCATTTCGACTGTCTCATTTGAATGACGCCGCACTCGTGTTTTCCACGAGCGTAACCTACTCCGGCTTAGAAAAAGACAAAAAGCTCAACTGGAAAATTAACATAGAAATGAGGGGAATTAAGGACATCAATGCCTTACCAGGAGCTTGGACTTATAATCAAAGCTTATGATGTGACATTTCCACTTAAAACCTTACCAGGCTTCTCTGTGTAGACGCGGCAACAAACCAGCTTTCGCCCACAATTAACTTTGACAAGAGCTTTAAGGTGAAGTTTGCCCTAAGATGGGATTAGAGAAGAGAGAGTGAAAGGAGAAATAGTCTCACTCTACACGACGAGTACAAAATACTCCGCGGTGTCGAAGTCTCTTCCCCTAAGCAGCCTAAACTCGCACTTTTATTCGTCTACCCAAACCCAGATAGCATCTTTAAATCCGAAGTAGTACGAATCGAGAAATTCTGTGGTTTCTTTAGCGACACTATCTCCATTTACGACCTCTTAGGCTGATAATTGTAAGAAGTGTCTAAATAAAGTAGCCAAGCGATCATCTCGTTGGTCTGGATGGCAGGTCACCACGTGAGATTGAATGTACTAGCGAATGTCGGGAAAGCTGCTTACATAATCAAGCAAGTCGTGGTGCATCGTCGTGTTATGAAATTTAGCGCTGCAGGGATACAGCGGGTAAGGGCGCTTGAAATATACCCGCGGCAGGTATGCCTGTCGTAAGAGGCGACTAAAATACCCAAATGATTCAAGGGATTGTGTAGCGCAACCTTTTCAAGGGGCTGCAATGTATAGCGCAATGTATAGCTTATCCAACCCAATAGTCAACTTCACCTACCCGTTGTGGTTAATCCTGTTTCTTTAACAGCTGAGGCTCTGGCGACGCCAAGTTCCATGGAATTAAGGGGTGGGGGAGGGATGGCCTAAAAGCTTCAACCTAACCCGCAGAGGGAACGACTGACAGGCGCAGAAGGTTCACTAAGCGGGTTGCAACGATCACTCACTTTATCTTTGGCAAGTTTTAAGTTGCCTGACCTAAAGTATATAGCAGAGTTTATGACTTCAATAACTCTTAAAGCATGCGTTCATTGGAAAACCCCTTACGACATTACTCATTGAAATATACCTAGCTCTCGAAAATTTAAGGTAATGCCTCCCCAAGGGCCGACCTTGGGCTAATATAAACTATGTAAGTTTTTCGCGTCTAAGTAAAGCTCGATATCCGATTCGGTAAACACCAAATAAAGAACCTTACCCTAATATTTATTGTTTGTATGTTTAACCTTCACATTTTTTCACTTACCCAAATAACTATACTTGTCGACTGGCGAAGTATTCTCCAAATGATCACCGTAGTACATTGTCTTATCGCGCTCCAAATATTCGCCACCAATTTCTGTGACAAACACAGTGCCACGCCATGTAAAGGGACCAGGCGAACCAAGCACCATGGTGTTGTCATCCAGCAGTGCGCCTGAAGTGCCCACCTGACAAAAACCGTAGTCCTCATGTTCTCTGCAAATAAAACAAATAAAAGATAAAGAATGTATAAAGAATTAAAAATTTAAAAAAGTGAGGTTATTGAGCGTGAGATGGAAAATTCACTTGAATAAATTAATTTATAATACTAACAATGTAGTCACATATCTACTAGTAGATAGGTACATATATACACAATATGTCATAGGTTGGAGGTCAATCTACTAGTTCACAATCCCACTTGTTTGTATGCACGAAGCTCTCTACACGACAAAGCCATTTTGGGATTAAGAAAAATGTTGGTACGACTTATTTAAGCGACACTGGACAATGGAAATGTGTTGGAGTGGTGGTCATAATAAAATGTATGATATATATGTAACATATATATATTTGTGTATTGGTACATTTGTCTGTAAATGCCTAGAAAAGCTAGAATTGTAAAATAATTGAATAAATGAAAAATTTGATTCATAAAGGTGAAGTTGTTATGCGCAACCGCCAAGCCCAGCGAAATATGTTAAGATATGTTGCGCAAAATTGTGTGAATAAGTGAAACTTCCTTTACGTACAGCTCTTATTGTCACAATGAGGAACGTTGTTTGCTTAGCTAACCATGATATTTATAAGCCTCGAAAGTGATATAGTGTATAGGGATGAGCGCTGTCATAAAGTAGGTCGCATTCAGGTCAGTTCGGGCTCATTGTGGCTTCTGATACCACCTGAACTAATTTGGGAGTCAAAATCGTGTACTATTCGGACTATGTGAGCACTATTTTTGTGATCAGGGGCGAATTCAGGGGAGGGGGCAGTTCAGTGGTCCGGACTGACATCGAAATAACTTTCAGGAATGTTTGGAGACATTTTCCGCGATAGCTTCGAGTGATCGATTTGGGACTTCTTTCCGGTAACTTTGAGGTTATTTGCAGGATGGGCGGAATAGTTACGAAATTAGCCGGAGAAGGTTCCAAGCCGGACATGAATTTATTTCAAAACCGTATTTATATAATCACCAACTGCATCTGGATTCATCTTAAAACAATTTAAGAATACTTGACCTTCTCACCGCCACCGATTGGGTTCCAAAGCAAGCAACTTCTGTACTGGAACATCTTCATACATTTGCATAACATAGGCAAAAAAATCCGAACCCTGAATTTCTATTTGCGAAACATATATCTTCGTAAAGTTCATATAATTGCCCACTCAGTACTATACAGCACTGCTTTGCGATAGTGATATCCCTTTGAGTTACAAGGATGCTATAGTTTTTGTTGTTAACAATAAAATGCCTACTGTGTCATACCTGTCAGATCACAAATGCGCTGACGCGTTCTGCAATGGCAGCAAGAACTCTTACTACTCGTTTTGTAGTACTTGTAGTTCCTTCCCTGTAGGGAAGTCAATAACTAGTGATAGAAAATTTCCGGTTCAGTGCAAGACCTAAGGTACGAAATAAGTACTAGTTCGATAGCAACTAGATTTCCTGTACTTTAAAGTCAAAGTTATATACTCAGCGTGACCTTCAATTGTAAATTTCATTTCAGATAAATTAATTTTCTACATAACACGTGGCACCGCCCGTTTAAAAAAAATTTCTCCCAATTTCCTCTTACAATAAAACTTGATAAGTGAAATATCATTGATTCAAAACTATTTTTCGCTAAGATATAGCTTATTATTCTAGTCTACGACTCTTTTAAACTTGTTTTATATCTAAGTTGCCGTGGTTTTTAATCGATCCCGTCCATTTTTACTAGAAATATTTTCTAATACAGGGAAAATTTGTTCACCCAATTTTATTACGATCCGTTAATTTTTCTTCGAGTTATGGCCCCCGAAACATAGAAAATTGCTTAGTCATAAAAGGGGCGGCGCCACACCCATTTTCAAAAATTTTAGTGTTTTTCAATTTAATGTTATAATTCAATTTAGAAAATGAAATTCTATTGACACAAAGCTCATTTCGGTAAGATATAGCTTATTATTTTCGTCTACAACCCTTCTGAAAAGATTTTATATAAAAGTGGGCGTGGTCTTTAACCGATCGCGTCCAATTTTTCGTAGAAATATTTCCAGCCATAGGGAAATTTGTTCACCCAATTTTATTACGATCCGTTAATTTTTCTTCGAGTTATGGCTCCCGAAACATAGAAAATTGCTTAGTCATAAAAGGGGCGGTGCCACGCCCATTTTTTAAATTTGAAGTTTTTCCTATTTATTGTTATAAATCCACTTGGGAAATGAAATACTATTGATATAAAGCTCTTTTTTGCAAAGATATAGCTTATTTTATTCGTCCACGACCCTTTTAAAAATCTTTTATATAAAAGTGGGCGTGGTCCTTAACCGATTTCGTTAATTTTTCTTCAAAACATTCCTTATAGTAAAGGCAACCTCTCTGCCGAATTTTGTTACGATTGGTTTAATGATTTTTGATTTATGATTAATAATATTTGTAAAATAGATTTTATCACAAGTGGGCGGTGCCACACCTATTTTAAAATGGTTTCCGAATTTTTATCAAGTGTCTCAATATCAGTCCACATTTCAAATTCTAGGTGTGTTAGTTACTAAATAATCAGGATTTTTGTGTTTTCCAAAATTTTATATATATAAAAAGTGGGCGTGGTTATCATCCGATTTCGCTCATTTTCAATACCAATCTATTCTGGGTCCAGATAAGCTAGTGTACCGAATTTGGTGAAGATATCTCAAGTTATCGTGCTAACGGACGGACGTACGGACGAACATGGCTCAATAAAATTTTTTTTTGATACTAATGATTTTGATATAACTATGGAAGTCTATATCTATCTCGATTCCTTTATACCTGTACAACCAACCATTATCCAATCAAGGTTAATATACTCTATGTGCAAAGCACGCTGAGCATAACGTCTTCAGATAATAAGCGCATACTCCAAGTAAGGCAGAACCAGGGACGTAGCCCAATATCGAATATGCTTTTGAGAGAGATTCAGATTAATATGACTATGAAAAGAAGACTTTGCCCCAAAAGTCTCTCCAAGATCTTTGATTTCGATAACCTTCTTCGTAAAAAGCTGGTAATAATATATAGGGTAGGACTGTTACTCCGATGCATGTTCCAAAGTTTATTCACGCTGAGCTAAGCTCGGTTACCCAGGTTGTTTTTATTTATGGCTAGTTTTAGCTCGTATTTCCATTCATTTATGTCATTTACAGTGATCATACCAGTTAACCCGCTATTGGTTATCGTGGTGACTTAAACTGTGGCAGACTAACACAATTTAGTTCCATTTGCAAGGACGTATATATCTCGAAGGAGAGATTAAAAGTTTGCACTTCAAAAGTGTACACCAACAAAGGCAACGAACAAAACAAGTACTTTCTTACGGTAATAAATTGAAACAACCTAAAAGCTTAATGGCCTTAAACACCATTTGAAACGGAAAGGATTGAGTATGCTGCTGGTTGCCAGGCACTTACGGCTTGCAATAGATTGAAGTTGAATGCAAATGTTAGTATTTGCTAGCAGGTCACATAGCTTTCAAATGACTTTATTGCTAATTGAATCGAATGCTCCAAATTTGTCACAGTTATGCCATTTCTCGAAAACTTCAAGCTACCGGCCAGTAAACGGGTAAACGTTAGAAATAAAATGATTTATGTGGCATAATGTCAATGCAAGCCGGGTTTTTTTGGCGTAGAGGTGATAAAATAAATTTTCGCAAATTACACATTAAATTCCCTATCTGCGCTTCGAGGGAGATCTTAAGGCCACAATAGAGGTGGACGGTTGGCGCAAGGGTGCGCAAATGGCGGACGAGGCGATACATGTGTACACCGATGGTTCTCAAGTAGTGGAAGTAGTAGGGTCTGCGGTATACTGTGCTGATCCGGAAATAAGCAGATCCTACAGGCTGCCGGATTACTGTAGCGTTTTCCAAGCGGAAATATTAGCCGTAACCAAAGCAGTAGAAACCTTGGAAGAGAATAGCTTAAGCTGCAACCGTGTTAACTTTTATATTGACAGTCAAGCAGCAATTAAGGCAATAATCTCGCATAGCACAGCATCTAAATGCGTGTTAGAGTGTAAGCAGTCTCTGGAGAGAATCGTGACAGGGAGAAGCATACATCTATATTGGGTCCCAGGGTATATGGGAATAGATGGGAATGAAAAAGCGGACGAACTAGCTAGCGCATCCCTTGAAGTTTGCTCCGTAGATGTCCCAATTAGATTGGGCGAGATTAAGCGAAGGCGAGAGGTGCACATGATCGACCAAGCGGGAAAGGCGTGGGTTCAAGCGCGGGGCTGTAATGTGTCGAAGATTATGTGTAGGTCTTACAACCTTAGACTAACACAGTTGCTCCTATCATTAAAAAGAGAGGACTGTAGACTCATGGTGGGAATTCTGACTGACACTGCCTTCTGGCGTCACATGCCATTAAATTAGGCTTGGTCAGTGATAGCAGATGTAGGAAGTGCGGGATGGAGGAGGAACGTTCTGTGCTCGTGCCCTGCACTTGCCAGGCTAAGCTTCCAGCTATTAGGAGTGATACAGCTGTCAGATCTAGAAGCAGCAAGTGGCTTAAGTCCTAGGAAGCTTCTAGTATTTGCCGAGAGGACGGAGTTATTTTATAACATAGGTCCTGGTTTTTGATAGGGTTTTTTCAGTTTGGTCGTTAAAACAAACTTCTGGTAACACTATGGACTCAATCAGTCTATGTGAGGTCCTCATAGACCGGCCAGTTCAACCTACCTATACATTAATTTAACAAAATTGGGTTTTCTATTCTTTTTTTACCTCAATGTGTTATAAAAGTGGACTTTAAGCACATAAAGCGCTACACTGCTTTCTATCGCGACTGGCACAATATTTATCTTATAGGTGTGTAATTCCTTTTTTAAAGTGTTAGCTTTAATTCTCCGTGTTTGTGCTTGTTTTAACCTATCAACAAAGAATAATACACAAATGTTTCCAACGGGATGTCCTTCAATGTGGCGCCGCAATTGATGACGTCGTCACGCGAATGTGTCAGCAGTTAAAGACATTAAAAAGCTGAAAGTTGACAGTGGTATTCCATAGTATGTAGGTATATGATTAAAGGTTAATAAGGTACTGCTATTTATGAGATTGTGGGCTAGCGCGTCTAATTTCATTAATCAACAAGACAGGACCCAAGTGGTCTTCTGTAAAGATTTCGTAGTCTTCCAAAGATTTTGGGAAGTGCTAGCGATGTTGATGATCCTCCGCCGAATATAGACGCGGTACGTGTCTTGTTCTTGGTGTTTTTGCCACTACCGCCTGGCTCCATGAGTAACTTGTGGTCGCCAGAGCCTAGTCTGCTAAATATTTGTATAATATATTCAAAAAATGAACTGGATTCGCATCGGGTAAGTGGGGTGATAATTGGGTTGGGAAAACTGTGCAGCTTTTAAATTCTATATAGCACAAAACCAGCCCATTGAAACTCCAGATACCATAATATATTTGAGGGTCCTTAATAGCGGCATCCTCGCCTACAACAAAAATTTAGTCTTAAGTTCCGAAAGACCCTTAGTTTTTCCTAGAATACTGTCCCCTCTAGTAGAAGCTAGTAAGAATGCTGGTGTAGCCAAAGCTCGCAAATTTAATTCACGCGCATCTTGAATCCCAATTAAAGCCGCGTAACGTTCATTTCATAAAAACTTCAATTGAATAAATTTTTAATAATGTGTGCAATGCCAGATTGAGTGTTGTAGGATGATTCCAACAATTGCTTTCTTCATTTCAACAGAGAATGCAATACTTGATGCGATCCATCGGACAGCTGTGACATAATTAGCTGTTACTAAGTACCAGGAAAATCTAAAAAACCAGTACCAGTAAAACTAACGGGGTTCATAGCTAGGCTGAAGAATTCAGACCCACAAATCACCATACCTAGGTATCCCTGAACCAGATGCTGAAGTAAAATTTTCCTCTAGGAAAGATTTTCGAACTGATAGCGTATACTATAACTCTCCTACATTCAAAGAAATTACCATTCAAAGTTTTTCACTTCGTGCTTCTGCAAGTGTTCGTGCAGGGATCGGCCGTCACGGCTAAGGGAATCCAAAATGTGGAAATTAATCAAATATGGACACGCGACGACACAATATGACATGGCAAGAGTATACTGCATACCACGCCGGTTGTTGACTTCTAGGTGAAAGATATCTTTCAAGGGAGGAATGGCAGATGGCCTAGACAATGTCTCCCTGGTTCTTGAGCGTAAACTCAAAGCAGATAAAATAGTCGTACTGACTTCCTGAATCATGCAGTGTCTTCCAGGCGGAGGACCGATTAAAAGGCATTAAAATCCAACGTGATAAAGTCAAATATCGTGGGGAGGTGTTGTCACTGGCGTTCGTAGAGCATCTCAATCTCTTCCTTTGCTGGGGTTCAAGGCTCAGCGATACTAGAGGGAATGGATTTGCAGATGAGATAGCAAGGAAAGGTTTCGAAATGGACATAAGCAAGGTGGACAGCTCGGTACTACCACCGCTGGGTTATCTTCTGGTGATTATGAGATTGGGCACAGACTTCCTGTAGACAACCCGGGATGATTGCGACGTCTCGAGGTCCTTATGGCCATGTGGAATTGCGAAGGAGCTTGCTTTCTTCTCAAGATAACAAATCTGCAGTGAGAGTACTTATGGGTGTCATCACAGGTCATTGTGCTACCATCAAGCTCCCTCTGCAAAAGCTGTCAGGATGAGAAGTCGATTTATAGCTTTCTATGCCGATGTTTAAAGCTTAGGACACGATTTCTGGGCGCACGGTTTCTCGAAAGTCTAGAAGAAGTTGAAAAGGTGGATCTTTTGCTCCTACTTAGTTCGCTGAAAATTAGGACATTATCTAGTTGGACGAATGTGTCGACACCCGACACTAACTGAGGGCATTCATAATGGATACAAATTTCTCTGAGTGGAAGAGAGGGAAATTCCCATGCACGATCTCTTAACCTAACCTACGACTACGACTTAAAGGAGGTGAACAAAATCCACCCTGTAACGTCGCCTTCATTTTATGGGCACTTCCGTTCCTCGTTTAGGATGTCATTCGAACAAGAAGGCAGCACGTCGTTCAAGGCTCTTTGATGTTAAGATAGGGGCGCTGCTCAAATAATTTGCACTTGTTTGAGACTCCTGTCAGTTTTAAATCCAAGCAGAGAACTGTGTCAGTAGACTTGTCTTTACAATAGGCACGTTGGAAAGCTATAGCCGCTGTCGGGGAATCCTACCCTGTATATAGAGGTCAACCAGACATTCAATTAAAATGGTTTGTTATTGATATATGGTGGAATAATTTCCCGTCGACTATTGTCAATTATTGTTTGGAGCTAGACCGATTTGGAGTTGTGCCATCTTCAGTGTCATTTGCTACTTTTCGGTTTTTAATTCTCGAAATTTACCGTATTTCCGGACATGGAGAGTAAGCTATGGTGTATGATTGACTCCGAACCATACAACTTATTTGCTACTTTCGGGGGCTGATCGTGGGCGAGTTTATCTGTTTACTAAATAAAGTTTCGTTAAATCAAAGAAATTTCCAGGCTGTAAAATTTCTGAAACCAAGTACAATAAAAAAAGGCACTTTGCAGTTTTGTGGTGTTCTACACGTCTTGTAAGTCGGACTGAAATCCCTGGCGTTTCAGTACCTAGTTTTTTTATGTTGTAATATCATCTAACTTCTGAGCTCTTTCGCTACACTTCTAGCGAATACTTGCTACCCAAATTAACCTCAATTCATTGTGGCCTAACTTCAGTCACCCATCCTTCATTGTCCATCACAATATATATAGTGATACATTTTAATTTTTGACATTTGAAATAGAAGTTACTCATTCATTATTTAGTAGTGTTTTTATGACGTCACCAAATAAAGTTTATGATGTGATATGAATATGAATTGTATGAGGTCATTATCTGGTTGACCTCTGTCAAATATAAAGAAGCATAAACATATTTTCTTTATATGAAAATATATGCGTAAATGTCAGCTGTTGAAGGACTTCCGGAAACAAACAATTATACTCACATGGTGGCCTTAAGCTTAACTACTTAAATGTAAATATGACATGCCATCCACAAAATATGTAAAGTAGTGTTGGCATGACGTAGGTCATTAGAAGAGAACAACGAGGCTTAGTGGTGTGGATGATTTAAGGTTAAAATAATGTTGTAAACAAAATGCTTGCAAATAGACATTTCGATTAGCGGTGAAAGGGCCCATAAATAATACAAGGAAAAGCAAAACAAAGCACTGAAAATTTGTTTTTTTGCTATCTAATGACAATTAAGTTGGCAACACACCCTCAACTCAGTGACACTTTATCATTTTTTTGCTTCAAGGATATAAAATGGTGGTGCGCAGTAACCTGAAGTTGCACCTTGACACATTTTTCTTTTAAATTCTAGTTCCTTTTTATGCACATTTATGCTATTGTAGTTTTACCACTTAATATATTCAATTTATTCTAAGAAAAATATGTCAGCGTATATGAACATTAGGGTATGTTTGTTAGGAAGCACATTTTTTCTAAGGTCTAACCCAACCCACTGTATATGTTCGTTAGTGTATAGAAGCTTGGCCTGAAGTTGCCTTTTTTTTATAAACTGAGTAACAGAAAAACTTTTAGAAAATTTTCTAGTGGTCAGCAAATATAATTTTGTTCGAAGCTTACGCCAACTTCAAGCCTTATTTTCAACCTTTGGACTACAATCTGTCACGTTCTGTTTATTTGCAGTGATGTCTGAAAAGTTATCAAAAGTGATTTGTAAGCGACTTAAGAAGAGGCGTGAGTATAAAGTACATGTGAAGTTCGATGTGTAAACCAAAGCTGTTCGTCTAGAGATCTACAGCTGAATTCAGTAAGCCGTCTCTAGTCACTATTAGAGACTATTTGGGGTGAAAATCACTTTTGAGACAATTTGCCATTCTGTAAGCTGTCTCGCGTCTCCAGCCTCACAATAGCAATCACTAATTTGTGAGCTGGGCCGGGGCAGATCACAAACGTGAAAATTTCAGAAAAAGTATGAAAATTATTTGCGAAAAACGCTTTAAATATATTTTTTTTATTCCTCAAATTAAAATAAGCATAGAAAAAATAAAAAAACAGAAAATACTTAAAAAAAAACATCGAACTCTATGTGGCGCCGCTGAGATTCGAACCTACACACTTTGGGATTTTCTATAAAAATTGTGAGCGGCGTTTTAGCAAGCTCAGCCATAATACCACCTAACGTTATGTTGACAAAATGCAATGCTATATTATTTGTTCAATGTATGAGTAAATTGTCATTTTGGTGAATTTCGTTGATATGGTGAATTGTTTTTGTGACTTTCGTTTACTGAATACCGAAATCATCTCAAGTCACAAAAATTGTCTCTAAAGGAAAATCTCAAATTTAGAGACTTGAGATGAGACTGAATTACAGAATTCAGCCGCTAATGTATCTAACTAGAGCTAGCCCAGGGATTGAAGTTACACTACAACAGAGATTACTGCAACAACCGGTACTGCCAAGTTATTGTTCTACTATTGGCTTATTATCTATAGCGAACTATTGTCGTCGAGATATCAGTTTGTTATCGGCTTTTATGGCCGAGTCAGCGGCTTCAATTTGTTATTGAAATATCTGTTCCTTCTGTTCCGCGGAAACCAATGAGTGGTCGATAGCAAGCAAATTGGTAACACTTCAATAAAAAATCGATAATTTTCGACATTAAATCGATAACTTTTTAATAACTTTGTGATAATATAGCAATAGTTTTTTGACAAATAGTCGAACATTTTTCCATGGTAAGCCGTTGGCTTTCTGATAACATGTCGATAAATTTTCAATGAACTTTCGATAGTTTTTAGATAAAAAATCGATAAATAAGCGATAACTTAGCTTTTTGATTAGAAAAAACGATAGATTTCTGATAAAAACCGATAGATTTTCTATAACAATCGGTAACATTTTTGATTAAATATTGATAATTTTTCAATAAATTTGCGATAACTTTTAGATAACATATCAATAAATTTGTGATTATATATCGATCGATTTTTTCTAAATAATCGATAACTTTTCGATAGTAAATCGACAAATTTCTGATAAAATCTCGATAACTTATCAGTGAACTTTCCATAATTTTATGATAACAAATCGATAAACAATCGATAGCGTTTTGACAAAAAATGGATAAGTTATCGAAAAACGATAGCTTCTTTATAAAATCCGATAAGCTTTTTTATAAAAATCGATAACTTTTTGATAACTTTTCAATAAAATTGCCATAACTTTTAGATAACAAATCAATAACTTGGTGATTATATATAGATTGATTTAAAAAAAATCGATAACTTTTCGATATTCAAAAAGTTCTAATTCAAACAATTTCTCCAAAGGAAATTTTTTTGTACTAACGACCATGTAAGCGGTATTGCTGTTTAGGTCAAAATTTGCAATTCTAAATGGCACACCCTAATGTAAATATATGCTATATGTATATGCATTAACAGTAGATTATTGCTGCCAACTTTGTGACGTTTGTGATTATAAATGTGATTTTAATTATCCAAGGAGAAGCATTAAATGATTGCTGCCCAACTTTGCTTTGTCCTTTTGCGTATTTATCCTTCCCTACTTAATCAAATCGGTTGGAAAATTTATTTAACGCCCATGCTTCATTTTGAATTCGTGTGGGAAGGTCAATTTAACCATTTCATGTAAAATTATGTAAATATATATGTTTTATTATAGCGTTAAAGTGAATATTATGTTAAAGTTAAATTGGTAGGCATTTGAATGCTTAACATAATGCGAAGTAAACTTTCATTCTTTCCTCAAATCGCTAAACATCTTTGGTCATATGATTTTCTATTTTTCCGTCCTCCGCATCTTAAGCACACGCGGCGTTATCATTCCACCAGGAAGCTGCTCCGGCCTTTAAACCTTTCATCATCTGCCAGATTTTTTGGTAAAATTGCGGGCATTAATCCTATCAGCCATCAACTGAAGCTCCTCACGCTCACGCCGTTCCTTCTCTTCTAAATTACCACATTTCGAGCGACGGAGAAGTCAATCAGTCTTAGTCCGTTGAAAGATGCTACATAGCGGAAGCTTAATCTTCTGGCTTTAGGACCAAACACCCCTTCCTTGTCCACCCTGGCGTTCAATTCACCCATTATGATTATAATATCATGGTGGAGGCAGTCATTGTATGCCCTTTCTAGTTTCTCAAAGAAGGAGTCGTTATCCTTGTCGTACGCCTCGTTTATTGTTGCGTCAGCGCATTTAAACGTTGTATTGCAAAATATCGTCTTAAAGCGGATATCAGTGAGACGCTCGTGCACCTCCGTGTACGACAGTACTTGGCGGCGAAGTTGACTTTCCACCAGAAAAACTATCTTAGCTTCGAATTGCACGTTTGTTCATGTGTCCACTGTAGTATACGTCACTAGGGCCCTTTTGTTCTTATATCTTGCCCCGTCCAACCTGCTTCATGTATGGCGGTGATGTAGGCCTTTATATTGACGAGCACATCAAACAACTGAAACAACAAGGCATCAGTAACTACTCCTACAAGGGTTCGGACATTCCAGGTATCAAGGTAAGACCTTGTGATCGTAACACCCGATTACAAGCTAATTTGGTACCAACGATTCGGCTACGAAGTGTTGAGGTAAGCAACATGCAGCCGAAATATGGACCAATGATCATGCAATTACATCCGTGTTTAACACCGTGAGGTGAGTCTTCCATTTGCAGGTACTCGCGTTAAGGCATATTGAATAATTGTCCCTATCTACTATCTAGCGAAACCACAGCCAAAGGTTGTTCACATCCCTTAATACTTGTATTCCAGGTTCATGACCTCAAATTCTGGTTATTAAAATCAAAGTCCCTTTAACGTTTGCTGGTCGTCATCTGAAAAATGATCTTTCATCCGAGGCTTGTTGTTATTTTTATGTTTCATTGGGAGGCATTTTTACGTGACAGGTTCCCAAACAAAGCGCACAACCGAGGAACGGAATTTGGATTTTACAACAGGAATACCTACCGTATATTCCAAGCCCCCATAATGGCATATCATATGCGGTTAGCTAGCAAATTTCGCCACTCATCTCTGGTTTCCGATATCTGACCTCAGTTGGGATCATCGAGGTAGATCAAGTCTTCCACCGCCCTTTTCTCACTTCTCAGTGATATTTATTACTCAAAAAAATACAAACATCATTTGCATACTCATTTCAATAATTACATTTAGGCGACCAAGGGGGTTAGTGATAAAGGGACAGCTATTACTTTCCCCAATTGTGAGCATATACTTACATACTTAAAACATATTCGGACCCAACAAATCTAATAAAAGAAAAATTCAAGGGCAAAACATATTACTTTTATGGAAACAAAACAAAAAAAAAGTATTAATACCAACAACAAAATTCGAGTGCCCATACATACTGATTAGTTAATACAAAAATAAACTCAGACTTTAACAATAGACTATAAAATCAGAATGAATTATAACAATAGTAATAAAAAACAATAAAATACTCACCTTTGTACAGTGCGCCCTTTACAGGGCTCATAAACTTCATCATAACTCAACTCATTGGTCAGCACATAACATAACCCTTGACCATAACGATTTTCCAGCACTTTGGTGATATAACGATGAGCGCACACGAGTACCTTTTGAACAAAAGAAATTTATGAAAAATGAATAAATAACAATAATGATATATAATAAATTTTGAAATTAAAGAAAATGCGGTACAACAAAGATTCCCGTAGAGGTGTTCTTGATTTAAAATCTCACATCAGGAAAAAACACATTCAGCTACCACCAGTTTAAGATGGAATTACTCGTAAGTAAATCATAAAAATTTATCGGCACCAAAGGTGGTCAATGAAAGCAATGTTTATATTAATTAAGTCATTCACAGTGTTTTCAGGCACAACAAAAACAATGAAAATATTTAGACTCTTGCTTAGCTTTTCCCTCGTTTATTAGAAAAAAATTTTATTTTGGGTTTCAATTGAAAGGCAGGTCATCAGGTCATTGATGAGGTCAATGTTAGATGTGAATGAAATGCAAAAACTCATGTGGTTTGCTGGCTATATCAATAACTACTTTGTATTGAGCGTTTTGGATGATTTTTTTTTATACTCAGCGTCCCTTTGCACACAGAGTATATTAACTTTGGTAACGTAACGGTTGGTTGTACAGGTATAAAGGCATCGAGATAGATATAGACTTCCATATATCAAAATCATCAGTATCGAAAAACAATTTCATAAATCCATGTCCGTACGTCCGTCTGTCCGTTCGTTAACACGATATATTGAGCAGATATTGAGTTATATTCAGCAAATTAGGTATACGGGCATATCTGGACCCAGAATAAATTGGTATTGAAAATAAGTGAAATCGGATGATAACCACACCCACTTTTTAATATATAACATTATGGAAACACAAAAAAGCTGATTATTTAGTAAGCAATACACCTAGAATGTTGAAATTTGATGTGTGGACTGATATTGAGACTCTTGAAATGGGCGTGGAACGCCCACTTTTGATAAAATCTATTTTACAAATATTATTAATAATTGTTTTTGTTTTTATCGGCCTATTGATAAATGATTCAAGGTTCGATCGAGCTCAAGGCCAGAACAAGAATTTTTTTCTAATGATAATTATTGTTATTTTTTTACCTTTATATTTTTACCTTTATATTATGTCGCCTTCATGTTTGTCCCCTCATTTCCATACGAATTTTTGACCCACGGAAAAGTCTTTTTCGGTAACTTCGCGTTGAGCTAGACACTTGATACTTAGAACATAGTTCAGATCTGAGAGACATTACAATGCAAATGAAATAAATCCGCTAGGTGGCGCACGGATCGAGATATACAGAAAATTAATTTTAAAATGGAAATTTTTGCGATCGACTTTTAACTAACTTCTCGGTGATACAGAGACTAGAAACTTAGCAAATAGTTTGCGAGTCGATGGCACTACAATTCGTGGAAAGCAAAATGCTGCCAGGTGGCAGAGAAATCGAGATAAACGAAAATCTCTGCAAACATCTGAAAAAACGCAGGGAATATTGCAATCGATTTTTGAGCAACTTCCCGGTGAGCTGGAGATATGAAACTTGAGCCATAAGTCAGAACCCGGTGACAATGTAATATTTTATCAAAAAAATTCCGCTAGGTGTCGCAAGGATCGAGATATTAGGAAAATTAATTTTAATTTGGGAATCTTTCAATCTATTTTTAGCTAACTTCCCGGTTACCTAGAGACTTGTAACTTAGCAAATAGTTCGAGACCTGGTGACAATACAATCTATAGAAAACAAAGTTCCGCTAGGTGGCATGCTAATTATATAACTACAAATCCCCGATAAACGAGCGGAATCTTGCGATCGATTTTTGAGTAACTTGCCGGTGAGCTAGAGACTTAAGACTTGGGCCGTGGGTCAGAACCCGGTGACAATGCAACATTTGATCAAAAAAAATTCGCTAGGTGGCACGCGGATCGAGATAGTAAGAAAACAAATTTTAATTTGCAGAATGTTTCAATCCATTTTTAACTAACTTCCCGGTCATATAGAGACTTGATACTTGGCGCTTAGTAGAGGCCTGGTGACAATACAACTAATAGAAAACAAGGTCCGCTAGGTGGCGCGCTGGTCCAGATAACTGCAAATCCTTTAAAAACGGGGGGAATCTTGCGATCGATTTTCGATAACTCCAGATGAGCTGAAGACATGAGACTTGGGCCGTAGTCAGAAAACCGGGACAATGCAAATTTTATCAAAAAGAATTCCGCTAGGTGGCGTTTGGATCGAGATATTGAGAAAACTAGTTTTAAACTGGGAATCTTGCAATCGACTTTTAACTAACTTCCTGGATATCTAGAGACTTGAAACCTGAAATATAGTTTAAAACTCGGGGACAGTGCAATGTTTGATCAAAAAATTTGAGCTACGTAACGCACAAGTCGAACTATTTAGAAGATTAGGCAGTACCTTCATGGTTAGCCTCCTGAGTGTTGCAGGCGTTGTAGAATTCCACCTCGTTGAAGGCCCAACTCAATGCACGCCCTTGCATACTTTAGGCGTACGCGACTTTCACCACGATTCTTTTAAATTATAACAAGAAATAGGAAAAAATTCAAATTTTTTAAAATGAGCATGGCACCGCCCCTTTCATGACTAAGCAATTCTCTATGTTTCGGGAGCCATAACTCGAAAATGCCGGATCGTCATAAGATTGGGTACATATCTTTTCTTACAGCGGGAAATATTTCTAGAAAAAATGGACGAGATCGGCAAAAGACCACGCCTACTTTTATATAAAAGAAATTCAAAGGGCCGGAGACTAGAATAACAAGCCACATCTTAGTGAAAAATTGTCTTTTATCGATGATATTTCACTTGCCAAGTTTTATTGTAAAGGGAATTGGAAGACATGTTTTTTTAAATGGGCGGAGCCATGTGTTATGTAGAAAAGTAATTTATCTGAACTGTACAAATGAAGCCCACGCTGAGTATATAATGTTCGGTTACTCCCGAACTTAGAACCCTTACCTTTTTGATATTTGATTAGCTTTTTTTGGTGTTTTGCGGTTTTTTATTGCACTGAAAGGAACCTATCAGAACTGCCTCTTTAATAAAGAAAAATGTATTTAAAACGGCGTAAATTGAGTACAATCAGGAACTGAGCACGCAGTTTAAAAAACTTCAAATCTCATATGATAGAAACAGGTACAGGTTCTACAGAGATGAAATCTAAGTCGTGGCGGTACCCTTCTATAACTTATCTTTAGTGCTTCTATAAAATATGCAGTATTACTTTTTCTAAGAGAAAGTCTCTTCTTATTTGATTTTGAGTGTTCTAGTTTGTTCCGCTGTAGCGCTCATGAAAAAGCCTTGAAAAATGGTACAATGGTTGTTAAGGCGAGTCCTTCATACTTGGAATTATTGTAGGGAAACTGACGAATGCTTAGAAAGCCCACGCGGGAGTCTCGTCATACTACATTTGCCTTTTTTCCGCCGCAAAAGATTAAAGCAGCGGCAACGCACCAAAAGAAATAAAGCTATGGCTAATTCAACCAAGTTTTTTGTCACGAGAACAAATTTGTCTAGTCATTTACAACAAAAGATACTTTGATAGTCTCAAGTTAACAATATTCTGTAAAAATGAAATATTCTCAATAAATCTAACTAATGAAAGAGTTAAATTAACTGGTTTCATTGATCAATTCAACAGCGATGAACTGTAAATATTATGCAAATTTATAAGAAAACTACCTTCCAGATTATGGAATCATTTCTAAGGTGAAATATCGGTGACGTGCTATAGTGTCAATGGAACTAACATCAATTGACATTATTGCGCTTTTGAAATAGAATTAATGTCATTGACTCTAATTCCAAATCCGAACACGAACTAATGTCAACTGACTTAAGTACGCTTTGGGACTATTTAACGTCGCCCACGCGTTAATAGACAACAAATATTTGGAATTAAAATTTGTGCGAATTTTATTCTAAAGACGGGTCGTGGTGTCCATAAGACACCACATTAATGTCAAATCTGGAAAAAAGTGTGTCTGACATAAAGTTGCTTTTGAAAAGAGTATTAATGTCAGTGATGTTGATGCCAGCATGATTCTGACGTTAATTCTCTTTTGGATTTGGAATTAATGTATTGACATTGTCATTGACATTAATTATCTTTCAAAAGCGTATTAATGTCAATTGACGCTAGTTTCATTGACACTATTGCAGGTCACCAAAATATCATATACCATTTTTCCTTATTTTAATAGCTATTTTCCTCGTTTTAAGGAATTTGTTTTTGTTTTGACGGCAGGATAAACATTTTTACGATGGCGAGTCAGTTGCATTATTTACTATTGAAGGCAAACTATTATGGCGAATATTAGCATCACTATGCTGTTAGTAAATAATCACAACAACAAAAACAGCAAGCAGCCAAGCTTACATAGAAAGTGACGAAGAATATCTCACATACACATATGTAGTCATCAGCTAAGAGCAGAAGTTGATACTCACACATACACACGAATATGGCTAGTAGAAAAGCATAAACTATAAATATACATGTATATAGCTGGTAACCAAGCATGATATACAATTGTTCTCGAACACATTTTCGGGAAATGACTAGACCTTAGAGAAATGGGTGAACCGAGAGTATAAAAGCAGCGCAAGCTAAGGAATGAGTAACCAGTTTGATTTAAACACGCTATTAGTTGTGAAGTATAATTTTGAAGCACCACTCCCAAAGTAGGCCAAATAAAGACCATTTTTCAATACTGAAAGTTATTATTCGACAGTTGAGCGATTCGAACGTTACCAGAAGGTGTATAACTGTCAGAAATCCCCAGAATTCGTTACACTATTTTTGTCCTAGTACACAGAGGCCATATAGGGATTGTATGGTATAAGTCTTAAATTATGGCAGTGAAAACTTGACCTATGACAAGCTTAACGCTTCGTGAAGCAATTGAAATAGTTTTATAGTCCCGAGAAAGTTCGAAAAGGAAATCAAGAGGCGGAATTAAAAAATGGTTGAGCCCTAGATATGGTTAATAGGAATGTTTGTTAAATCCCACTTATGTAAATTAAATACAAAAAAAACAATAGTTTACCTTTCCACCCAATCCTTGCGATCGCACCGTCACGCCCAGCCACTGGCCTTCCTTGATTTCATCGTCTGAGGGTTCTTGCAGTTCTTCGATATCATCGCTGTCATATGCTGTATGATGCCAAATTACAGCAAAACGAACACACACAAACACATTGTGTTGAATATAGAAATAAAAAAAAATAAGAAAAGGAGAAGAAAAGAAGAGAATATACAAAAACACGTATTAGTTAATAAAATATTTATGTATTCAACAATATTTAGTAAACAAATTTGTTTTTAATTATTTGGTTGCACGGTGATGAATTTATTAACAACAACAACAATAAGAACAAACGAAAAGTTTCGTAAAATAACAATAACAGTAAACTAAAATAATTGAGTGCTGAAAAAAACTCGCATGAAGAGTAAAGAAAGTATTAACTATTGAAAACTTGAATACATCAAAAATTACGCAAAAAGAAGTTAAAAATTAAATGGCAAATAAAAATTAATTATATTTATAACTCAATGCAAATAAATGACAGAGGAAATTAATTATTTTATAAGTGGATATGTTGATTTCATTTTCGAAATGCATAAACTCTGATTACTGAATAAAAAGTTGTTGTACATAGAGAAGTGCATTAAAAATTATTATTAAATTACTTATGCATAAAAATTAGACAAAACAACGAAAAAAATGTGGTCATGTTACAAACAATTAAATAATGTGCTTAATTACAACAACAACAACAAATGAAAACAGAATGCATAGAAACTTAAAATATAAAAGAAATGTTATAAATTATAAATGGAGCGATGAACATAATTGAACTTGAAAGTGTCGATGGCAACATTGACATCATCAGTCATCACGGTGCTTAATTACAACACAACAACAACAAATGAAAACAGAATGCATAGAAACTTAAAATATAAAAGAAATGTTATAAATTATAAATGGAGCGATGAACATAATTGAACTTTGAAAGTGTCGATGGCAACATTGACATCATCAGTCATCACGGTTGATGGTCATTAGAAACATTCAATTTAACAATGACGTACCTAGAAATATTTACAGTAAAATTTGATGAAATGTAGGGCAGCAGTAGTAGCGAGAGTGAAATGTTAGAAGCACGCTTAATAGCCTAGACAGATGCGATGTTAATCCAAATTAAACACTTACTGATTTGAATTTAACTTAAACCGATAATCTTGGTTGAATAGCATAGAATACATCAAATTAGGGAAAATGACTCCCTTATTTGTTATAAACAGTAATCAATTGTAAGGATCAATAACACAGTCTAACAAAGTTAGAACATTTTCTTGCAACAGAAAGCGCACTTGCTACACTTGCTCCAGTTTAACCTTTAAATTAGAAGTAAAGACGAGCTGAGCTATACATTTGTGGAAAAAATTAAAAATGACATGGTACCATTGCTTAGAAATCATTTTTGAACAGTGTACTTATTGGACTAATTGTATTCATTTGTGGAAGCTGTTAAATGATAATTTCATCGTCATCATTCATTAATTGATGCATACGCCATCCTTGCTTCGCTATAACTGACCGCTATTGAATGTTCCGAATAAGACTTCCATCTATTTATTAAACCTTTCTCTATACACACTGTTGTCGTCACAGAATGACCCATACATTTGCCGAAGTGTAGATGTGATAAGAGACTTGTGGAGTGCAAGACCTATTCTTATTTACCTCTTTACTCAAGCCAGAGAGGGCACAACACTTGATGCATTTTTAAGCCTTATATTGCCATCGTGGTTAAGATCTGCTGCCAGAGTTATCTTCTCCAACATCAGTATCAAAAGAAAGCAAGAGCGTTGCATAACTTGTAGCATATTTGGCTCAAAGAAATAAAGCCTATTACCAAAAAGTTGAACGTAAAACGTCGAGGGAAAATATACATTTCTTTTTGAGTTTATAACACCAAGACGTAATATCCGCAAAGTCTATCTGTATGACAGGCAGTAATTAAGCTGTCCTCTTCTCACCACAAGTACAATACCAAGACTTTGCTTTCCGCTTTGATTTACTTTCCTCTTCACATTACCACTATATTAGACTTTGTAAGGCTTGTTTGTTTTCATAACTTTTTCGATATGCGAATGCGTTAAGCATTTCTTGTACATTAATTGTCTTCTTAAATAAATTTCTACTGATATTCTCATTTTCTCCATGCTAACTGAAAGCCCCGCAATCTTATGCACGATGAGTAGATTGCATGTATTTTTATGGAGAAAGGCAGATTGAGCGCCACTGGCACCATCTGACATGAAAAAGTAGACAACTTCCACTTTTGTTGCAAGCAAAGCATAAGAAGTAGACTAGGACATTTGCTTTAGGCTAAGTGTGATTTCACACTTTCCAAGTGAAATTATTTTTCTCACTCGTTGGTAACTTTTCTAACATTTTTCACAGTTAAAAACTGAAATTTAAGAAATTAATAGAACACAAAATATGTTAGCAAATATTTTTCTTGTATACTGAGAATGTTTATAACAGTGGCTCGCGAAATTTTTTATTTGAATGTTTGAGGATAAACTTCAATTGCCGAAGTCTGAAGTTTTTTTTTATATTTACAAACGCAACATCTTGCCTGATTGTGGCGATGTTACTGGAATGCATAAGATTGCGTTGAACGCATCTATATTAAGGAAACTTCATTGTGGCTCGGCCATGAGGCATCGAATGTCACTTAAGTGCAAGGCAAAATTGTAAGCAAAAATCAACTGGTTTGCTGATTTTCGTGTGTTCACAATTATCGACTTAACGGCCACTCTGTCAAAAGAAGCTTTCTGAAGGATTGCTATTCTACAGTGATATGCTAACATAATCAGTGATGATGAAGCCGACCATAAGTTGGATACTGCAACCTCTATATTTCTTTCCGCTAGGAATGTATTTGAATCGAATTAGGTATGTAGTCAATTCAAATTAGTGTTGCCGCCTGCTCACCCTTTTAGAGGAATGATTGCAGCAGTTATAGCCAGACACAGATAAGTGATCGTTGGAATGTATCTAACAAGCAAATTGATTACCGGTAGCAAATGCAGTTCAATGTATTGGAGTGATGGCGTGAAAGCATGCATTGAAATTATTCGCTTGTTTGACTTTTATTTGTTTGTAAATATGCTAGGAAGTGTTAGCATTGCTGTAAAAGCTGTCTAAGAGTACAATGCGAACTACTTTTGCAATGATTATCATCGCTTTGCTTTAAGCTTTAACCAATTGTTAACTCGAATCGTATTTCAGTACCAAGAAAATCAGGCAATTGTTTTTATACAAAGCGAAACAGTGGTATTATTGAGGCATGGGTAGATACAATAAAGGACAACATTGTTTAATAAAAAACCGGGCATTGAAGCAGATAGTGACTTTTACCGTTGTGATTTATATATACACTAGAAGACCCGGCAGACGTTGTGCTGCCCTAAATTTGGCCTATCTGCATACATTTTAATAAGCTTTTTCCGTCTGACTCTGCCCTCCGCCCTCTACACTTTTTCCTAATCCTTTTATTCACACCTCCCTCCGTCTTTTTCTCTTCATCTATCTCCATCTTCGTCTCATTCTATCTCTTTCTCAATCTCCTTCCTCTCTTTTCTCTTCTCTCAATTTCTTCTCATTCTTACCCTCTACACAACTAAAGACTCTCCTGAATTAAAAAAAATGTCATAGTACCTCCAAATCGCGGATGGTGCAGATGCCCGGCTGGTTGATGTCCTCGTCAAAGAAGTAAGTAAGCAGGTTGTTTAATTAAACACCAAGCAATTACACGGAAGTATATCCGCACCACCTGAAACTATGAGTGCCACTGCGTATACGTAACATTTTATTATTACGTATAAACAAATAAAAAAATTTGCAATAAAATAAACATTGCGACTATAAACTGAGATATAACCTATCCTATCTCTCAAGTTAGATCAAACTACACACGGGGTGCAAAACAAATTCAAAATCAGTTCAGTAGTTTAGGAGTCCATCGCGTCCAAAAATTTTGTGACACGTGTTTTTTGTATATTAAGATTGTTTATCTTATTGAAACGAACTCAATTTGCTTAGATTGTTATCATGAAAACCTACCGCATTTGACTTGGGATGGATCTATCGAACTGACAATTCGTCAGGAAATGTTAAGAAACTCTACTGGATGTACTGCTTTTATCAGATGGAATGAAGCTACTCGAATCCAAACCTATAACTATGACGTTGCTCCTCCCTCGGAATAGGGATGGCATTGAAAGAGCACGCCGCAAATTTTTGTCAGCCGTCACAACTAGCTTTATTAAAGTCAACGAAAGTAGGGCGTTTAAAAGTGATGATATTATCTTATAGCTTAGTTATAGGGATATGGAAAGATGGTCCGATGCATAAGTAAACAACGCAGTTTAAAAGATCTTCGCTGACGATGGAGCTTTTGGCTCGTGCGAGGTCTATCTATTCAGCGGTCTTAATGTCGTGCTGTTTATTTGTTTTACCTTTATATATTCGATAATAGTGTGATTTTCGCCAAGTAATGCACTAATATCAGGGCGATAGTCTCTAGGATAACAAGAGGTATATGCGTGTTAATGATTTTAATATTGAAATTGCCTGATCGGATAATAATAACTTGATGCAGTCCCTGTTTTCCTTGTGAGTGCCAAGTGGATTACATTGCACTGTAAGAGGGGTGTTGCATGCGATACCGCTCCCATTTCCAGTAGGTTTATCTTTACAGCGAACATTATAGCTATCGCAAGTTCGGTGATACGATCTGGTGGTTAGCTGCGTCTCTTATATCGCTGCCATGCGGATGTTTAAGTGATCTGTACAGTTGAACCGTTATAGTTGGGATGCAGGATTTTGAAGAACGACGAAGGTAGTCAAACTTGGGCTCAAGGACGGATGAGCGTGTCCTGATGGTAATAAACTACATTTGTAGTAAGTTATTTACGACAAGACCACCCTCATAGGGTCAATGCAGTTGAAGCCTTTGACAATGCCACTTTCATTGATTTTGTGTACTTATGCTGATAAGGTAAAGGCTTCAACTGCATTGACTCTATGAGGCGTGGTCTTGTCGTACATAACTGCTTGTGCCGGAAAAACAGGGGTGGGCGAGTAGGGGCTGGTGCACGGCATTACTCCTATCTATACCACGGATACTATAGTTATGGGAAGCGGCCCAAGAGTGAAAATGTACAGGACACAAGCACACTGAAGGGTTCAGCTTGGTTAAAGTTCCGGGAAAAGGCATGTCACAATACTTGACAAAACGTATTTCTAAGCAAAGTTGCCCCTCGGAAATGGTTTGGAAAACACTCAAGTATACGAGGAACTTCTCAGAAAAATTTTCTTAGTTGCAGAAGCTATTCGAAGGCGTAATATAATATATAGGTCCCATCTCTCAAACAAATTTTTGGAAAAAGTTGAAAAGTAGCACGATGCAAATTGAATGAGAGGTTCGGCCTAAATCTCTTCGGAGGTATATCGTGGCAAGTTGAAATTATGTAATGTAAACCTAGCATGACCTTCTGTTCGAAACGGGATTCTCAAAAAGTTTGCAATCGAGACTGTTGCTGAAAAGTTGACAAATCAACGGTTACTATCGATGAATGTATTATCGAACGTTTGCAAAATCTATAACAAACCTTAGCTATTAACAAATTTATCTATAACGCTGTGGTATAGAACTGATCCCCAAAAAAGAGACCAAGAAAGCACTTGTCGATTAGTCACACTTTAATGAGGTCAAATGTAAATGGTGCAGAGTAGGAAGTAAAAATCCATTCGCGTGTATTATACAAATCTATTAATAACACTTATAAAACAAAAAAAGAAATTAAATAAAAAGCAGAAAATCAATTTAGATCACTAAAAGCTGCCAGAGTGTAGCGAATGAATAAATCAAAAAAATGATAAATGATTATTTGTTGCAGCGGAACTAATAAAACAGTCAAATCCTAATAAATGACTGAAGCAAATAAAAGATCAAATACTATTCACATACCACACTAGGCTACATATGAGCTCATATACCTAGCTACTACTTTACAATAAAAAAAAAGTAATATGGTGGAAAATCGCCTTTATAAATGATCAATGAAAATCGAAAGAGAAATGAGAGCTTATGCGTTTGTATATGACACGTATTTTAGATACTTAACATATACATGAGTGCGGTTGTGTTAGTAATCTAGTTTAAAAGAGCAATAACCGTTTGTGGAGCTAGGTATTTAATTGGCTATATTTTCTGTTCATTTGTTTTAGACATCATATATTTGTAAACATTTGCATATTTATTTTAATGATTTCATGTGGGTGCAACTGGATGATAATTTTTTGCCCTTTCTCATTTTATGCGTGCACTGGTTTGATGTGATGCCATCACATGATGTTGCAGAGCTGCATTTTTATTAAGCTTGGTTTAAGTGAAAGCGTTGCATAAAATGATTAACTTTATATGTTTGCTTAGCTTTTTTGGTTAATATTTTTGTTTTGAAATGACTTTGTCAACTTAAGTCCCACATAAAAGCCGGTGTTGTGACAGCCTAGCATTAAATCATCCATGCATAATAGCACACACACAATTTAAGCAGAGACAGCGTCATAGTAAAAAAAATTAATTAAATTACGGTTTTCACTGAAGAGTTGAATGATTGGCGATGCTTGCAGCTTATTTGCTTCGTGAATCCAACATAGACGCCAAAATTGTACCCCTTGGATTCTATATGTCTGTTGCAAACTACCATTACTTTTTACATATATGTATATGCATTGGCTAAATAATTGCTATAATATGCTTGTAAGCTGATCAATAGATGTTTATTATACTCAGTTGAGCAGAGCTCACAGAGTATATTAAGTTTGATTGGATAACGGTTGGTTGTACAGGTATAAAGGAATCGAGATAGATATAGACTTCCATATATCAAAATAATCAGGATCGAAAAAAAATTTGATTGAGTCATGTCCGTCCGTCCGTCCGTCTGTCCGTCCGTCCGTTAACACGATAACTTGAGTAAATTTTGAGGTAAATTGATGAAATTTGGTATGTAGGTTCCTGAGCACTCATCTGAGATCGCTATTTAAAATGAACGATATCGGACTATAACCACGCCCACTTTTTCGATATCAAAAATTTCGAAAAACCGAAAAAGTGTGATAATTCATTACCAAGGACGGATAAAGCGATGAAGCTTGGTAGGTGAGTTGACTTTATGACGCAAATAGAAAATTAGTAAATATTTGGACAATGGCGTGGCACCGCCCACTTTCAAAAGAAGGTAATTTAAAATTTTTGCAAGCTGTAATTTGGCAGTCGTTGAAGATATCATGATGAAATTTGGCAGGAACGTTACTCCTATTACTATATGTATGCCTAAAAAAAAAGCAAAATGTTAGAACGACCACGCCCACTTAAAAAAAAATTTTTTAAAGTAAAATTTTAACAAAAAATTTAATATCTTTACAGTATATAAGTAAATTATGTCAACATTCAACTCCAGTAATGATATGGTGCAACGAAATACAAAAATAAAAGAAAATTTCAAAATGGGCGCGGCTCCGCCCTTTTTCATTTAATTTGTCTAGGATATTTTTAATGCCATAAGTCTAACAAAAATTTACCAATCCTTGTGAAATTTGGTAGGGGCTTAGATTCTGGGACAGTAACTTATTTCTGTGAAAAAGGGCGAAATCGGTTGAAGGCACGCCCAGTTCTTATACACAGTCGACCGTCTGTCCTTCAGCTCGGCCGTTAACACGATAACTTGAGCAAAACTCGAAATATGTTTACCAAAATAAGTTCACGTACTTATCTGAACTCACTATCTATTGGTATAAAAAATGGCCGAAATCCGACTATGACCATGCCCACTTTTCGAAATCGAAAATTACCAAAAACGAAAAAAATGCCTTAATTCTATACCAAATACGAAAAAAGGGATGAAACGTGGTTATTGGATTGGTTTATTGACGCAAAATATAACTATAGAAAAAAACTTTGTAGAATTGGTGTGACACCTACCATATTAAGTAGAAGAAAATGAAAAAGTTCTGCAGGGCGAAATGAAAAACCCTTGAAATCTTGGCAGGAATACTGTTCGTGTATTATATATATAATAAATTAGCGGTATCCAACAGATGATGTTCTGGGTCACCCTGGTCCACATTTTGGTCGATATATGGAAACCGCCTTCACATATACAACTACCACCACTCCTTTTTAAAAGCCTCATTAATACCTTTAATTTGATACCCATATCGTACAAACACATTCTAGAGTCAACCCCTGATCCACCTTTATGGCGATATCCCTAAATGGCGTTCACCTATAGAACTAAGCCCCACTCCCTCATAAAATACTCATTAATACCTTTCATTTGATACCCATTTCATACAAACACATTCCAGGATTACCCTCGGTTCATTTGCCTACATGGTTATTTTCCCTTATGTTGTCACCATAGCTCTCAACTGAGTATGTAATGTTCGGTTACACCCGAACTTAACCTTCCTTACTTGTTTGTAATAACTACGTATCAGCGTAGTATATTGAGAATGTGAAATGGAAAGTGATTGAATGTTTTGTTTACGTTAAACAAATGCTTGTGACAAAAAAACAAAAAAAAAGAGACAAAATTCTAATTTCCCTTTTGAGTTCATTGTGGCAGGAAAACTGTCAACGTGCGTTCTTTTGAAGTGACGCCAGCGCTAAAACGACGCAAAAGTCGGATTGTTCGGACCTTAAAGATCGACACTGAAATTTGTAATGGTTGGCTTTACGAAATAAATACCTCTCTAGTGCACTGTTTATGAGTAATTGGTTGAGCTAAGCTTAAACTTATGTAGTTTGCTTAAATTTCAGTAAAGTTTACACCCCAGTTAAACAACATGCAATTTTTTGAGAGGTGTGGAACAGCGATACTTATCAAAGATAACATAAAGTTTACGAAAGTTTTTAATCATAAAATTGATAGGTTAACAGTCTTAGAAACGTGCATAATTAAAATACACATGCCTCCAAATAACATTTTGTATATAATAGCAGCATATTATCCGGCGGGGAATAATAACGACGCATTTAAAACGGAACTAAATACAGTTTTCGAAGCTCTAAATCTTGAACACCTAATCATTACTACATACTAGCAGGGGACCTTAATAGTAAGCATACGGACTGGGGAAATGCACAAGAAAATCCTAAAGGCAAATCACTTAGAAATTGGCTTATGTCAAATGAGATAAAATACCGATGCAACCTGTACGCTTCCGTATCTCCTTCATACTTTAGATCTAACTCGTTTTTAGACATCTGTATTGCCGATAACAGATTAGACATACAAAAAGACAACGACACGGTTAACTGTCTAAGATACTTTAACTATGACAGCGACCATAACGCCATAGAAATAATTGCTCGCAGAGACAGCACGAGCTTCTTTACATTGCTGGATAACTCCGTTATAAAAACGTTGGATTATAAAAAAAACCAACTGGAAAAATTCAAAAACACCCTAAGTTCAGAACTGCAAAACCAAGCTCGGACACCAGACAATAGGAACTTGAAAAACGTTGAAATCGACCATCACTTAGGCAAACTAAACAAAATAATTCTAACCGCCATAGAAAGGAATGTGCCAAAAAGAAGATCTGGCAGCATCACTAACACACTGGCAAACACACCCATTTTAAAATCTCTACTTTTAGAAAAAAGTAGAACCCTTACCATTATAAAAAATTATAACCGCCTACAAGTACATTGCTCTTATAGTGCTATACAACAAGAAAAAGCTAACTAAAACTAATAAAGAAGCTAATTCAGGACAACATCAAAATTCATATAAATAAGCAACTCGAACTCAAACTATCTTATATCAAGACTGACGATCCCTCTAAAATGTCTTCTATTAAAAAATATTTCTTCCAAATCAGAGTGAGACCATCAGTCACCTTTGTATTCCCTTTACTTCATCCCCACTCATACAAGAAGCGGGACTAGATTGTAACTTAATTGAGAAGAACCTCACAACTAACAGCTACATTATCAAAAATAACAAAGATATAGTTGATATAATTGGCGTTCATCTTGAATCAATTCACTCTTTAAAAGAAAACAATCCTGACAATCTAATCCATTCACAGGTTGAAGAATGCTTCAATGAGTTTTTAAAGACTAAAACTTTATTTGATAGCATCGAGGTAACCAAAACAACATTTAGCGCAGAAAAAAGGGAAAATAACCTTACCGAAGAACAAACCGAAAGATTCTTCATTCTTAGTAATGACCTCTCAGATATATTTGCGAATTTGAAGGGAAAACTGTCATCAGGTTTAGATCAAATATCAAATATCATCCTAAAAAATCTTTCAACAGATATAATTCTAGAATATTGTACGCTTTTCAACAATATGTTGAACAATGCATACTTCCCACCCATTTGGAAAACCGCCAAAAAAATAGTTATACCCAAAAAGAACAAAGACAAAAACAGTCTTAAAAATCTTCGTCCGCTCAGTTTGCTTCCAAACATTAGTAAAGTATTCGAGGCAGTAATAAATATAAATATCAATAGAATTATTGAAAACAATGACTTAATAAGCCCCAAACAATTTGGTTTTAAATATGGGCACTCAACTACTCATGCCATCAGCCTTCTCGTTTCCGAAATAAACTGGAACTGGAATAAAAAACACGTCACAGGAGCTTGCTTCCTGGACATAGAAATGGCTTTCGATAAAGTGTGGATAAAAGGACTTATAACAAAACTCATTGGTTATAAATTTCCCCTTCAGTTAATAATATTAATTTATAATATGCTTTCTAATAGAAAATTCTCGGTATATACAAACGGTATAAAAAGTACACGAGAATTTGATATAATAAATGGCCTACATACTAGACTTGCTGGATACAATAGACAACATTATAGCCTTTGCCGATCATGTTGTAATTTATCACTCAGACAGTTATATTGCTAATATAAACACAAATCTGCAAATCAAATATAATACTGTTGAAGAATATACAATAGATTGGCAACTCAAAGTAAACGCCAACAAATGTGAAACTGTTCTGTTTCGCCCCCCTATCAAAAAATGCAACTCAAATATTAAAAAAACTGGAAAAGATTCAAAATTATGTCTAACGAATCTAACTGTATAATTCAACAATCCGATAGAGTTAAATATCTCGGCATATATCTAGATAAATTTTTGTATTATAACGACCACATTAACCACCAAATAAAGAAAACCACTAGGGCGTTCCATGCTTATAAAAAAATGTTCTCTACTAAATTTTTGGATAACAGGCTAAAAACGATCATGTATCAATCACTTTTAAGACCTATACTTACGTACGGATGTCCGATTTGGTATAACATGTCACCATCATACATGGAAAGAATGAGAAAATTTGAACGGAAAATTCTGAGATCTTGCACCTCCTTGTATAGATCAGCAAGCAGTAACTATACCAAATACGAATCAAATGCGAAGGTTTATAGTATAGCAAAAGTACCTAGAATTGACTGTCATATAATAAATCTGACAAGAAGACATATAGTACGCTGTCTCGACAAGGCCAATAACACCTTGATAAGTGCACCCTTTTACGAAAGCGAAGAATACTTTTCGTTAACTGTAAAAATGGATTTACACCCCCAGAATCTTTCCTTTACCTTGACAGGAATGGATTTATACAAAATCAAGATCACATACCGATCATTTACCATATTTTTAGAAGAGCCAACGTAAAAGCAGCGACCTCAAAAACACTTAACGCAGAAAACAAACGTTTTAATACATACGTTTCTGTCAGAGACAAATTAGAAGCAGCTGCCATCATAAAGCAATGCTGGTGGCTAAACAATATATAACCACAAACACTAACTCATGCCGGACATCCGACATAACTTTCCCTTACCTGATTTTATCATTTTATCTTTTCCCATAAATAGCTAATCAGGCATTGTTTTTACATGTTTTTTTCTTTGCAATATAATTATAAAGGACCTAAAAGGCTTTAAGTTAAATCAGTAATATTTAAATTGTATAAATTAATAAAATGTTATATTATATCAATATGAAGACCGTCAAGTACATGAGAACTCGTCTAGAGTCATTGTATAACTATATTAAACAAGAAAACTGAAACTATTGTTTATTTTAGTATCTAAGCTCATGAATATTAAATAAATAAACATTATTACAATGCAATTTTTCAGTCACAGTTTAAGGCCACCTTTGGGGTTGGCTTTTTTGTACGGCAACATTAGTTTTTTGTTATCTAGATAATTTTTAGATACGCAACATTTGAAGTTTGTTTATACAACAAATACAGAAAAAATATTTCTCCATCCTTGGAGAGGTCTTGTTTACAAAGAGGTACAAGGTCCCAAATTGGACCAGGTCTATGTTAGGAGGGTTGACCCTACAGAAGAAACCTTGCACAAAATATCTAGGAATCATCCTAGACAGTAAGCTGTAATGGAAGCTGAAGGAGGAGAGCGTGAAGAAGGCCTCAGTGGCACTTTATGCATGTAAAATAATGCTGGGGTATACGTGGGGCTTATCGCCCGCTCCTTCTCATTGAGTTTTTACAGCGGTTGTAAACCCTATTATATACTATGGAGTTCTTGTTTGGTGGAAAGATACACAAAAAACAACTACATCAAAAAATTAGAGGGGTATGCAGGTTATAAATGCTTAGCATTACGGGAGCACTGAAAACAACTCCGACGGCTGCACTGTATGCCATTCTGCACATTCCACCTGTATACCTGGTAGCAAAGTACATAGCGTTTGCAACTGCAACCAGGCGCAGTGCCTCGGGGCAGCTTGAGCGCCAATCATACGGCCATAGTAGTATAACGTCATCAATTGCAGGACGAACAGACTACTTGATTCCCTATCTGCGCTTTGAGGGAGATCTCAAAACCACAATAGAGGAGGATGGTTAGCGCAAGGATCGTCAAATGGTGGACGAGGCGATACATGTGTACACAGATGGTTCTAAATTAGTCGAAAGAGTAGGGTCTGCGGTATACTGTGCTGATCCGGAAATAAACACATCTTATAAGCTGCCAGATCACTGTAGCGTTTTCCTAGCGGAAGTATTAGCCGTAACCAAAGCAATAGAAACACTGGAAGAGAATAGCTTAAACTAGAGCCGTGTTAACTTTTATATTGACAGCCCAGCAGCAATTAAGGCCATAATCTCGCATAGCACAGCATCTAAAAGTGTGTTAGAGTGTAAGCAATCTCCGGACAGAATCGGGACAGGGAGAAGCATACATCTATATTGGATTCCAGGGAATATGGGAGTAGATGGGAATGAAAAAGCAGATGAACTAGATAAAAAGGGCGCATGCCTTAAAGCTTGCTCCTTAGACGTTCTAATTAGATTGGGCGAAATTAAGAAAAGGCGAAAGGTGCACATTATCGACCAAGCGGGAGAGGCGTGGGTTCAAGCGCGGGGCTGTAAAGTGTCGAAGATTAAGTGTGGGTCTTACAAACTTAGACTAACAAAGTTGCTCCTATCATTAAAAAGAGAGGACTGTAGACTCATGACGGGTATTTTGACTAGACACTGCCTTCTGGCGTCACATGCCTTTAAATTAGGCTTGGTCAGTGATAGAAGATGTAGGAAGTAGATACAGCTGTCAGATCTAGAAGCAGCAAGCGGTTGAGTCCTAGAAAGCTTCTAGTATTTGGCACGAGGACGGATTTATTTTATAACATAGGTCCTGGTTTTTGATAGGGTTTACCAGTTTGGTCGTTAAATACACTTCTGTTAACACTACGGACTCATTCAGTCAATGTGAGGTTCTCATAGACCGGGCAGTTCAAGTAATATAACCTAACCGCAGAGTTTGTGACTAAAATATTATTGAACTCTTTTTGCCGCGCTAATAGACTTTTAACTAATAAATCATAATAACAGTGTGTCACATATTGATGATATCTGAGCGATAAATTTTATTCGCATACCATAATTTGGACGACTTTAATTAATGGCCAGCGTCAATTAAGCTGACAAGACAATAATGTGAAACTCATATAGTTGATGATTTCCTTGAGACAAATTTACATATTTTATCAATTTTATAGCTAAGATGTGCGGATTAAATTGAGCTATAAATTTCTGATTTAAATATAATTGTAATTGAACTTTGCACCCGTCACAGCTTTAAATTACAAAACAATAGCTTTTCGTAAATTTTATAGAGCAAACAGCAGCCAAATGTATTTGTTGGGCGACTGCTGGTTAGAAAAATCCATTTACATAAATACATATGCATATACATATTTGTATTTATGTATTTTTTATGCTAATCCAGTTTCAATGAACAACGGACCACCGACAGAGCCAAGTTTTGAACAACAAGTGCCAACTAGCACCACACGTCAAGCTCATTTCCATTATCTGAATGAGTAAATAATACAAATTTGTTTTATTGAAAAATTCAAAACTAACTTTAATAATAATAACAATAATAATAATAATATTTAATGAACGTGGTGCGATTTGAAAAGAGGTAATAATCAACGGCAATGCGAAAATTCATTTAAATTTGTTGTCAGTATTTACTTGGTGACTGACTGGTATGTCAGGTGGCATGGGCGTAGCCAGGAGGGCGTTCCAAAACCGTCGCTAATATCGTTTAAAACGTCTATAGGACTCCACATTTTCAGAAATATTGGCATAGAATATATGAGAAATGTTATAGAAATACTGGTGTCGGTCCACAAATTTGCCTCGATAAACATGTTGTTGAGAGGATACAGTACAAAGCATTATAAGACGATCATTTGACTCAAAAGAAACGACATAGAATAGATCTTCAAGTGTGAACAGAAATTTTCGCAAGTCAGTGCGATGTCAAGATTCATACATATGCACATACTGGGAACCCTGGCGGCGGTTAACCTCTATTAGTTCGATATTGAAATATTGCAGTTCAGTTAACACTGCTCTGTACAGTTTGTTTCGAATGCGATGTTATAGATCAGAGAATACACTGAAGCACAAATCTTTTTAGCTTTAAATTTATTTCATTTATTTTTAAGGGAACTAGGAAGTGACTGGAAACTTGGTTCTCTTCATAACGCGTAAAAACCAGAACATTGACAATATTCGCCCTCATAATTCTAAGTGTTGCTTGTTGTCTTATTTGCAGCAATGATTTTTTCAGCATCATAAAAAAATTCTACATTAATACCTTTCTCAAATATGAAATGACGTGTAGGAAACAACGCCTGCGGTTTGATTTTCCTTTTATGGGAGGATTTATTCTCTTTTCCTGAGTGGGCATGGGAAGTTTTAGTCAACGCAACTGAATAGCTGAATCTTCAGAGTAGTGCCCTTGTCCACAACTATGGAATATGGAAACAGACTTTTGACGTCAATGAGATGGTTTACGACCTGAAATAATATCATGAGTGTTTGGGAGGCTTGTAATACGGAAGCTAGAGATCAGTGGTACACGGTCCAGAGACCCAATATTTATGTATGTATATGAAACGATAAGAGTTAGGTTCATTGTGCAGAAAATGGCGGCTGGCGTAAAAATATAAAGGGGCATAGGTTTTACAGCAACAATGTTTCAAAAAATCGGATAAAATCATTTAATACTAATAAATATATTAAATAATTTAAATTAAATCTTCATTTATAGATTATTTTAAATTTAATATTCTAATAATTAACCTCTCATATTTATAAATATAAATTATTATAAAAATGATTAATAATTTTAAAATTTTTTATAAAAAATCAATTTCATAATAAAATATAAAATAAAAACGATTATTAATTCTAGAATCTAAAATATTTTTTCTAACAAAATAAAATTTATTTCAATTTTTAAAATTATATTATTACTAATAAATATAACTTACTACATTAAATAATTTAAATAAATTTTAAATTATAAATATTTAAAATTTATATTAACATTTACTCCTCATTGTGGCAAAAAAAAATATGTAGCCTATCAACACCTTTATTTAAACAGCTCTGGCTGACCCTGGAAACATTACGACAAACATGAAATAGCCGTATGATCAAACCCGACAGATATGGTTCGAGTTTCTCTATCTATCCGACTGTCTTTCCTCTGGCTAACCCTTTTCATTCTCTCTTATTTCCTCTCCATTCTGCATTTTCTAGTTTACCTTAATCGGCCCCATTCAGCTTCCCTATCCTTTTCATTCTTCCGTAAATCTTACCGTTTTTCTCTTACTCTTCCTGTTCTTGCACTTATCCAAGTCAAACTATCACTTTTACTCTTAATCTTATCTTTTATTATTATACTTACCATTACCCTTATTCTTACTTTACTCTCACTCTCCCTCTTGTTGTTGTTGTTGTTTTAGCGATAAGGACACTCCCCGAAGGTCTTGGGGAGTGTTATCGATATTCATAGTCCTTCGCCGGACTGCAGATCCGATACGTTCCGGTACCAAGCCCGACCATCTCGGGAACGATTTGTTATGACCACATGCGACCTTCTAGGCCATACTGCCTTCCAACCCCCTAGATCCATGATGAGTTCGGAGTCGGCAGAGCCTCGGTGTTTATGTAACAGGATTCGCCACGGATAGGTAGGTGACAATTGGGTTTGGAGAAGCTATATATTGCGATGCCAACCTGAAAGGGTTGTCTACACAACCCCTTGAATTTATTCGGTATTTAATCGCCTCTTACGACAGGCATACCTACAGCAGGTATATTCTAACCTCCTAACCTGCTGGGGGTTCCTTTTGGTCTCTTTCCTTCTCTCACTTTCCTTCAACTTCGTCCCTTCCCACTTCCTCCATCTCCTCCACCATCATGACAGGAACAGCCGTTTAATATGATTTTGTTCCAAATGTTCAGTAACATTGTTAATTATGTCCGGCAACTATCTAAGTGGAATCAATTACCACCTATTGTAGCGTAAAAATTAAATCTAACTTGAGAAACCTTGCATATGCCGCGTAATCGTATTGCTGCGACACGAACTACATAGCCTATCAAACAACTTCTTCTAGCATTAATATAAATTTGGTTCATCTCTACTAAAGCAGCATATTTCCTAGCACTGCTGTTGGCTGATTTCCTCTCAACTAATAAGAATCGGGACAGGGAGTAGCATACATCTATATTGGGTCCCAGGGCATATGGGATAGATGGGAATGAAAAGCGGATGAAACTAGCTAAAAAGGGCGCATCCCTTGAAGCTTGCTCCGTAGCCGTCCCAATTAGACTGGGCGAGATTAAGCGAAGGCGAGAGGTGTACATGATCGACCAAAGCGGGAAAGGCGTGGGTTCAAGCGCGGGGCTGTAAAGTGTCGAAGATTATGTGTAGGTCTTACAACATTAGACTAACAAAGTTGCTTCTATCATTAAAAAGAGAGGACTGTAGACTCATGATGGGTATTCTGACTGGACACTGCTTCTGGCGTCACATGCCTTTATTTAGGCTTGGTCGGTGATAGCAGATGTAGGAAGTGCGGGTTGGAGGGAGAAACGATCGAGCACGTTCTGTGCTCGTGCCCTGCACTTGCCAGGCTAAGACTCCAGCTATTAGGGGTGATACAGCTGTCAGATCTAGAAGCAGCCAGTGGCTTGAGTCCTAGGAAGCTTCTAGTATTTGCCAAGAGGAGGGAGTTATTTTACAACATAGGTCCTGGTTTTTGAATAGGGTTTTTTTTTTACAGTTTTGCGTCCCTTAAAACACAAACTCCTTCTGGAGCTAACAATACGGAAAAACCCCCCCGGGCAAATCAGTCTATATGACGGT